>SNSB01089896.1:138163-164972 GCA_012922965.1 Capreolus pygargus | reverse complement strand
GAATATAGCCATAGGTTCAGTCAGTTTATGGGTAGTTATAAGGCACACAATGGGGTAGATGGATGGGGATGGGGTAGAACCCCATAGTGAGATTACTTCCAATGAAAGGCTCAGACATGTCCAACTCTTTGCAGCCCCGTGAATTGTAGCCCATCAGGCTGCCCTATCCATGGAATTCTCCAGGCAAGAATCCTTGAATGGTTGCCATTCTCTTCTCCAGGGGATCTTCCCTAGCCAGGGATCGAACCTGGGTCTCCTGCATTGCAGGCAGATTCTCTACCATCTGACCCACCAGTGAAGCCCAGCTTCCAATGAGACATCCTTAGAATGAGAAACTCTCTTTACCAAAGTAACAAGATAATTCTGATCCCCAAATCCCATTTTCCCCACAACCATCAAGTGAAGCAGAGTCCATGGCATTGAGCCAGTCTACTGCAGGGAGAGTGGCCAGTCCAGTATCCATCACCCAGAAGCCTGTTTCTTCCTTCTCTTGTTTTTACCCAATAGAGATCAGAACTCTATTCTTACTCCCATTACTAACAATGAGACTGGTGAAAAGCTTTCTGCTCCTCCGGCTCCTTGGGAAATTGAAAGTTTAGTTTACAAGAAGAGGTTTTCATCAGAAGCAGGAAAGTCAGAGGTGCCCAAACAACCTTGAGAAATGGGTTGGGGTTTTTGGGGGGTGCTTTGTCAAGTTTTAAGCCTCATAAATGAATGATTTCTATCATCTGCCACCTTTTAAGGTGTGTTTGTTGGCATAAAAGATAGCCCCTCTATAGATTTGAAGGAATTCACTGCTGATAGAATTTGGCCCTTATGCCCTCAAAGGAGAAATACATACTTAGAAGTTTTACAATAATTTCTATGTTGGTTTCCTGTGATTTATGTACACACATAAGTAAATTTTAGTGATTTGTATTTTTCCAGGAATTGCCCATCATGTAACTTTTTCATTTAATAGATGACATTCTCTTAGGGTTCTATTGTTGTTGTGTTGTACTTTGCAATTTTAAATATGAGAAGAAATTAACTGAAAGGCTAAGGTATAAAGGAGGTGAACACACCAAACTTGAGAGTCACAGGGTTCATTGACCAGTTCACCACATATTGTGGAATCTCTGTGAAAAATCAGATTTGTGGTTAAGCTGGTGCTATGTGGTATAGTAAGATGTCCTTTCTCTCTTCCCATCCTCTCTACTAAGAACTTGGAAATAAGTAAATAGGGCTGGTGAGAGTTTTCAGGGTCTTTTGTTTGTTTTTCATGTTCTTCTTGTTTAAAAGTTAAATAAAATACCAAATACCTGTATTACATGAGAGGTATAGAGATTCTTTTTCACATCAGAGCAAGCCTTCATCTCACATGTGGACATGATTAAAGAATATATCATTCAATCAAAGAGATGATAAATAAGAAATGTAGCATAAACAGAGATAAGGGACAGAGACAAATGAAGCACACAGCTGGGCTGGCAGGAGAATCTCATGCCCTGGGAAGATAAGTCCTTCCACAGGGATGGAGAGCTCAGATGAGAAGGCCATTGGGATCCATGCCAACAGCATCTGCTCACCTGCCTTAACTCAGGGCTCCCCAGGCAGCTCAGTGGGACCTTGGTTTCCCATGTGGCCTTTTTTGGGAGAAGGATGCCCTAAGAGAAATATCCAACTCAGTTGACAAGTATCATTTTTACTGTAAATTTATAAATAAGGAACCTGATTTTATGTGTCGGCATCTGATGTCGTTTGTTATCTAGATTTTTCATCTCCAAGTAAATCTGTTTTCTGGGCAAATGATGAGATGGAGTTTCTGGACTCAGCCTGAGCCTAGTGTCAGATTCTAAACCTTCGTGAACACATGCAAATAATGCAAATTCGAGGAGCCTCATAATTTAATCATTCCACTACTCAACACTTTGCGCTGAGCACATGTTAAGCATCATCTTGGAAGGCGAACTCTCAACCTCTTTGTCTTCCCATTTGAACTTTCTGAAGACACAATCTAGACCAAAGATTTTCGGTTCTTAACACCCACCAAGCTTCAAAATCTATTCAGATTATTATTTTTTTTTTAATACAGATGGTTTGTATTTTGGGTAGGGGTCTCAGGCAATTGTGTTTTTGAAAGCTCTGTAGGTGATCTGAAGAATAGCCTGAGTTGTAAGCAATGAAAGGACTTGCATTGGCATCACTTAGAACAAAATGTTCATCTATATTAGTTTTCTATTACTACCTTTAGTGTCTAGACAGATCTAAGTATGGTTTACGGGTGATTTCAATAAAAACCCTGAAGGAGTCATTTGAACACAATAGAAAGTAAAAGATAAAGACATGAGAATAAATGCTTGAATTTATATATTAGTATTCTCTGGATGCTTTAGAAGAAATCACAGACTGAATGACTTACATAATATAAATTTATTTTCTCATATTTCTGAACGTTCACAATCCAAGACCAAGGTGCAGTAAAAGCTGGTTTCTGGTGATGCCTCTCTCCTAGGCTTAAGGACAACACCTTCTCACAGTGACCTCATATGACCTTTTCTCTGTCAGGGCAGAGAGAGAACTCTTTCTCTTCTCATAAGTTCTATCAAATTAGTCTCCTCCCTACAACCTCATTGAACCTTAACTAACTCCATAAAGGCTATATCTCAAAGTCCAGTCATAGTAGGGTTTAGGAAGTGGTAACCCACTCCAGTACTCTTGCCTGGATAATCCCATGGACAAAGGAGCCTGGTAGTCTACAGTCCATGGTGTTGTAAAGAGTCAGACACAACTGAGTGACTTCACTTTCACTTTTAGGGCCTCAACATATGAATTTTGAGGGGACATAATTCAGTCTATAACAACTAGTTTACAGGATGATAAACTTCCTCTTGGGGTGTATGTGGCTTTACTATTTCTAAGATCAGCTTTGGTCATGTCAATCCCATGCTCAAAAATTTAAATGAATGATGTTTTTCTATCAGGTATTTTAGAAAATACTATAATACAGAAAAAGAAACAGACCCAGAAGTTAACATCTTCATATCAAGTTTTGTATTCCCTTGTGTCCCACATAAATGTATGTGAATATCTTTTTTTTTTTTCATTTACTTTTATTATTTGAAGGCTAATTACTTTACAATATTGTAGTGGTTTCTGCCATACACTGACATGAATCAGCCGTGGATTTACATGTGTTCCCCATCCCTATCCTCCCTCCCACCTCCCTCCCCATCCCATCCCTCTGGGTCATCCCAGTGCACCAACCCCAAGCACTTGTCTCATGCAGCCAAATTGGGCTGGTGCCAATAGGTGCTGTTAAACCCAGTCACCTATATGATGTAAATTATTAGAAACACTATCTGAATGCAGTTTGAAACTAAACTTAAAGGGTTACAGAAACAGGGAGACTGTGAGGCTACTAAACTGCTCCAGGTAAATATTGGTGGCCATTTTGGAACAGATATGTGGTAAGATGTAGTCATATTACCAATATAGATAGATGACAGATTAGATATATTGATAGATAGAAAAGATAACATTATTTGCTGATAGAATGTGGGTTATAAGAAAATCAGTAAGATAACAGAAAACTTATGTGGCAAAAAAATGGAAGCATGAAGGTGGCATTTATTGGGATTGGAAAACTGCATAAACATAGACATCTAAAGTTGGAGATGCTTATTATAGTTCTAAGTGGAGATGTCAAGTAAACAGTTGGATATTTATTGAACTCTCCAAAGTGGAGTGCATTGGAGAAATCCAGACCAGAATTTTTGGAGCAGTCAATATGTTTAAAATCATGAGATGGTATGATATCTATATTGGTTTTCTATTACTGCCATAAAAAAATCACTACAAATATAGGTGCTTAACAGAAAACTATTATCTCACAGCTCTGAAAATCAGAAATCTGGAGTCTCATTCACATTAAATTAGGGTATTCACAAACTAGAATCCTTTCTAGAGTCTCAGCAGGAGAATCCATTTTCTGCTTGTTCTTTTTCTTAAATGTCTCAAAACTTTTCTATTGTGAGGTAATTTTTTAACTAATTAATTTATTTTATTGGAGGATAATTACATTACAATATTGTGCTGGGTTTTTCTATACATCAACATAAATTGGCCCCATGTATACATATTCTTGTTATTGCCTGAATTCAGTTCTTGGCAGTTGTAAGACTGATGTTTTCATTTTCATTTGGTTGTAGGCTTTCTTAGCTTCTAGAGACCACTACATGGTCTGAACTTCTGTCCCTCTTACTCCATCTTCAAAGACAGAAATAGCATGTCAAATTCTCATCTCGTATCTCTCTGACTCACTTTTCTACCTCTTATTCTTCCACTTTTGTGAACTTCCATGATTAAAATAGAATCATCTGGATAATTTAGAATAATCTCCCAATCTCAAGGACCTTAACCTAGATATCACATCTGTAAGACATTTTTGCCTCTTAAAATTACTGGCTCAGGGATTAGTACATGGCCATAACATAAAACAATAATGAGTATAGATAGGGAAGAAAAATTACATGGATGGTCTGTGTCTGACCCCTGGGATATTCCAGAATTTAGAGATTGAAGAGATAAGAAACTAGCCAAGGCAACTAGGGAGCTACCACTGAGTGTCAGAGAAATGATTGTGATTGTTGAATGCAAGATGATGCAGGGATTCAAGCAAAGATAGCTCGATTCCTGCTGAGATTGAAGGGAGATGAAACAGGTTGTCTATGAGATTTAATGATAGTTTAATGAAGTTTCCTAGTGACTTGAACAAAAGCAGTTCTATTGGTGTGGTGGGAATAAAGCATGACAAGAGAGACTCAGAGAGAGAAATGAATTAATTCAAATGAGGTATACAAACAATTAACACACAGAAAATGATTTTCAACCTTGTTATCATTATTGTTGTTGTTGTTGTTCAGTCACCAAGTCATGTCCAGTCCTTCACAACCCCATGGGTTGCAGCACTCCAGGTTTCCCTGTTCATCACCATCTACCAGACTTTGCCAAAGTTCATGGCCATTGAATCGGTGATGCCATTCAACCACATCATCCTCTGTCACCCTCTTCTCCTTCTACCTTCAATCTTTCTCAGCATCAGGGTCTTTTCCAAACAGTCAGCTGCTCTCATCAGGTGTCCAAAGTATTGGAGCTTCAGCTACAGCATCAGTTCTTCCAGAGTCTATTCAGTGTTGATTTTCATTAAGATTGACTGGTTTGATCAAAGGATTTGAGATCAAAGGATTCTCAAGAGTCTTATCCAGCACCACAGTTCAAAAGCATCAATTCTTTGGTGCTCAGTCTTCTCTATGGTCAAACTCTCAAATCCGTATATGACACTGGAGAAAGCATAGCTTTGACTATATGGACCTATGTCACAAAGTGATGTCTCTACTTTTTAAAACACTGTCTAGGCTTGTCACAGCTTTCCTGCCAAGAAGCAATTATCTTCTAATTTCAATAATCATAGGGAAATGCAATTCAAAAATGACACCGAGATATTACATCACACACATTAGGAAGGCTATAATCAAAAAATGTGTAATAGTTATACACAGAAATTCTCCTATAATGCTGGTGGCACTGTGAAAATGGTGAAACTGGAGGTAGAATATCGGAATAAAGGAATGAGAGGAGGATGGACTACAAGAAGCATTTTGAAGAATGACCCAATGGAAGACGATGATTGGTTGGATGTCCTGAGAAATCTGTATGCAGGTCAAGAAGCAACAGTTAGAACCGGACACAGAAAACAGACCTGTTCCAAATCTGGAAAGGAGTATGCCAAGACTGTATATTGTCACCCTGATTATTTAACTTATATGCAGAGTACATCATGCGAAATGCCAGGCTGGATGAAGCACAAGCCGGAATCAAGATTGCCTGGAGAAATATCAACAACCTCAGTCGTGCAGATGACACCACCCTTATAGCAGTAAGCAAAGAAGAGCTAAAGAGCCTCTTAATGAAAGTGAAAGAGGAGAGTGAAAAGGTAACTTAAAACTCAACATTCAGAAAACTAAGATCATGGCATCTGGTCCCATCACTTCATGCCAGTTAGATGGGGAAACAATGGAAACAGTGAGATATTTTATTTTATTGGGCTCCAAAATCACTGCAGTTGGTGACTGCAGCCATGAAATCAAAAAACACTCACTCCTTGCAAGAAAAGCTATGACCAACCTAGACAGCATATTAAAAAACAGAGACATGACTTTGCTGACAAAGGTCCGTCTAGTCAAAGCTATCATTTTTCCAGTAGTCATGCACAGATGTGAGAGTTGGACTATAAAGAAAGCTGAGCACCAAAGAATTGATGCTTTTGAACTGTGGTGTTGAACAAGACTCTTGAGAGTCCTCGGACTGCAAGGAGATCCAACCAGTCACTCCTAAAGGAAATCAGTACTGAATGTCCATTGGAAGGACTGATGCTGAAGCTGAAAACTCCAATACTTGGGCTATCTTATGTGAAGAACTGACTCATTTGAAAAGACCTGGATGCTGGGAAAGATTGAAGGAGGGAAGAGAAGGGGAGGACAGGGGATGAAATGGCTGGATGGCATCACCGAATGGATGGACATGAGTTTCAGCAAGCTCTGGGTGTTGGTGATAGGCAGGGAAGCCTGGTGTGCTGTTGTCCATGGGATCACAAATAGTCAGACATGAATGAGTGACTGACCTGAACTGAATTGAACTGGATGCCTGGAATAATGGAGGAAAAAAGAGTCAAAATTAGTGAAATTATAATTCTCTATAAGCCCAAATCAAGCATGTTACTTTACTTGGGAAACATAAATGTGTTGTTTAACATCTGTAAGTTTTATTTTTCCATCTGTTCAGTGGAAATTTCTGCCTCACAGTATCACTGAATGTTTAAATGAAAAACTTACATAAACCTATTGAGCAGACTTCTGAATAACATTGGAAGGGGAGCTAGTTTGAAGACTGGGCTGCTGAAATCCAAAACACACCTTGTAAAAAAAGGAAGAACTCTTACAAGACCCAAGATTGAGAAGCATGTCCTCTCAGAATGTTTCCTCTAAACTGAGGTCATGGTCCCCCTCTCCAGGTCTCCCATGCATCAAGTCCCCATTGTTCATTGAAGGGGTAATTCTTCTATTAGCCACCAGCTGATGCATAAACAGTGAACTCAGTCCATATTGCAGCAGCAGCATCAGAGGCTAGGTCCTTGGGAGAGGAACAAATGAAGAATACTCCCATCCAATATTCCAGGATTCAGTGACCACGTAGAGAAAGGGTAAGATGTGAAAATTGGAATCACTCGGTGTTGGATTTAAGGCTTTTCTGTGTCACCAACCAGCTGGAAATAACAATTACTTTCTTGTAAAATATAGAACATGATGCCTACCCTAGAGCGTTCTTGTGAGAACTAGAAGAGGTAATGTTTGCAGAGTGCCCAGGATAAAACTTAACCCATTATCAGCTCTGAAACTCCAGCTCAATCTCTTACTGAGCTGGCATCACATGGGTCAAAGTAAAAGACCAAGGGCACCTGGAGATGAACCTGAATTGGAGAAGCAGGTGTCTGAAGGATGTCAGCATCAGAGTGGAGGTGTCCCAAGATTCCCCTGTTTTTTCAATTATCTTCTTGCTCTGGCCTGTATTCTGGATCGCAGGGTAGACACTGCTGAGAGGCAACTCTTCTTTCAGACACTGCTCACTGATACTCTGGGAATGAAAGACAATGGATTTTAAAAGCAGATAAAGCATAAACCAGATCCAAATTTGGAAAACTCAGCAGTAGCCACAGGAAAGATCAGTTTCACTCCAATCCCAACGAAAGGCAATACCAAAGAATGTTCAAATTACTATACAACTGTTCTCATTCCACGTGCTAGCAAGGTAATACTCAAAATCCTTCAAGTTAGGCATCAACAGTATGTGAACCAAGAATGTCCAGATGTATAAGCTAGATTTAGAAAAGACAGGGAACCAGAGATCAAATTGCCAACATGTGTTGTACCATAAAATAAGCAAGGGAATTCCAGAAAAACATCTACTTTACTTCACTGACTACACTAAAGCCTTTGACTGTGTGGATCACAACAAATTGTAGTAAGTTCTTAAAGAGATGGGAATACCAGATCACCCTACATGACTCCTGAGAAAGCTATATGCACATCAAGAAGAAACAGTTACAACCAGACATGGAATAACAGACTGGTTCCAAATTGGGAAAGGAGTACATCAAGGTTGTATATCATAGACCTCTTATTTAAATTATATGCAGAGAACATCATGGGAAAACCTGGGCTGGATGAATCACAAGTTGGAATCAACATTGCTGGGAGAAAGACCACAACCTCAAATATGTAGATGATACCATTCTAATGGCACAAAGTGAAGAGGAACTAAAAAGTCTCCTAATGAGAGTGAAAAGGCTGGATTAAAATTCAACATACAAAAAGTATGATCATGCAACCCAGTCCCATTGCTTCATGGCAAATAGATTGGAAAAAGTGGAAACAGTGACAGATTTTATTTTCTTGGGCTCCCAAATCAGTGCAGGTGGTGACTGCAGCCATGAAATTAAAAGATGCTTGCTTCTTGGAAGAAAAGATATGATCAAACAAGAGAACAGCATCGAAACTTGTATATTATCTAGGGTGAAACAGATCACCAGCCCAGGTTGGATGCATGAGACAAGCGCTCGGACCTGGTGCGCTGGGAAGACCTAGAGGGAGCGGGTGGAGAGGGAGGTGGGTGGGGGGATCGGGATGGGGAACACATGTAAACCCATGGCTGTTTCATTTCAATGTATGATAAAATTCACTACAAATTAAAAAATAAATAAATAAATAAAAATTTAAAAAAAAAACTAGACAGCATATTAAAGAGACATTACTTTGACAGAAAGAACTGTATAGTTAAGATATGATTTTTCCAGTAGTTATGTATGGATGTGAGAGTTGGACCATAAAGAAGGCTGTGAAGTGAAGTGAAGTGGCTCAGTTGTGTCCGACTCTTTGCGACCCCATGGACTGCAGCCTCCCAGGCTCCTCTGTCCATGGGATTTCCTGGCAAGAGTACTGAAGTGGACTGACATTTCCTACTCCAGGGGATCTTCCCAACCTAGGGATTGAACCTGGGTGTCCTACATTTCAGGCAGATGCTTTGCCCTCTGAGCCAAGAGAAGGCTGAGGGAGAACCAAAGAATTAATACTTTTAAACTGTGGTCCTGGAGAAGACACTTGAGAGTCCCTTGGACTGCAAGATCAAACCAGTCAATCCTAAAAGAAATCAGTCCTGAGGAAGGACCGGTGCAGAAGTTGAAGCTCCAATAATATGGCCACCTAATGGAAAAGCTGACTCATTGGAAAAGACCCCGATGCTAGGAAAGATTGAGGGCAAGAGGAGGAGGGGACAAAAGAGGTGAGATGGTTGTATGACATCGCAACTCAATGGACATGAGTTTGAACAATCTCTATGACATAGAGAAGCATCGGGAAGCCTGGCATGCTACAGTCCATCGGGTCGCAAAGAGTAGGACATGACTTACTGACAAAACAACAAACAACAAAGATCCTACATGGAACCAATGCACCTGACACACACTGTTTATGGATGCCCTCAAAGTTCCCAGTACTACACGGGCCTCAGATGTAAATTTCCCTAGTTAACAGTGCTGATTTTTCAGAAAGGGGCAGCGGGACAGAAGTAGCAGTGATTAGGTTTGATAAGCACAAGTGTAGGTGCAGAGGAACCTGGTAAAGCCCAGGATGATCACAGCTCCCGCCTCTCAATTGGTCCATGCCTTCTTGATACTCTTCTTAACTCTGCTCTGTCCCGTTGCCATCATCATGGTTCCTCTGGTCCTCCTGCAATGCTGCTTCTGAGTCACACACATACACAGAGTGCAGCTTTAATCTCAGTCTCAAACGTGTGCCCAGTTCCATGATTATGACACCAATGTCATTATCACATCCACCAGCCCTTTTGCAGGGGGAAATCTCTGAGCAGCAAAGTGAAGAAAAAGGGTTTCAGTGGAAGAGAGGAGTTATCTGAGGAGGAAATAGAAGTGCTACTTGCCTCTTCCAGTATCCATGTTCCTTTCCCTCTAACACATTCTGCAAATGCACAGGAAGAGTAGCACAACCATGATGATAAATATGATGCCTCCAAGGGGGTCATCCGTCATCTGTCTGTGTGAACCTGTTTCCCTCACACAGAGAGAATGGAGAATGGTTAAGGGAAGACAGAATTTTAAATATCCATTGCCATAGGGAGATAGAAAACACATGGAGAAGTGTAAAGGCCTGGTTCAGAAGTTGAAGAGGTAAGAGTGCAGTAGGTTCATTCATAACTGAACTGAGAAAATACCACCTGGTACACATGCCTTCAGGGTGGGCTGTCCAGAGGATGTGATGCATAAACTGAGTCTTGAGGGAGGAGTAGGAGTTCCCCAGATATTTAAGGTGGGTGGAGAATCAGAAAGGAGGAGCACCATGTTCAGGGAATGTTACTGTCAGATCATCAGCCCTGGGGGTTGCGGTCAGCCCACGCTGCAAGCTGGAGAAGGACAGAGCAGGAAGGAGCGAGATGAAGAGAAGAGGGAGAAAGAATCTTCTTCTCAAGGGTATTGCTGAATGATTATTTTATCTGAGAGTCCCTGATGAGGCTGAGGGGAGGGTTATAGGGGTTTAAGTGATGCTGACATATCAGATGCCTCCAGCAGGTCAGGTCTCCCTTGTGGAGGATGGGTTAGAAAGGGCAAACTACACATATTCATTCATGATTCAATGAAAACAGTGAATGTGAGCAAACATTGCCAGAATCTTTGCTTGGGACATGAATTCAAAGAAAACAAGACATGGCCTCTGCCCTCCAGGTATTCTAAGTTACACAGGAGATTGACTTTCCTACTCCAGGGGATCTTCCCAACCAATTCTGTCCATAAACAGAATTGTTAACTCAGTGTGGGGTGGCCTTGGACCACTCCTTAAAAAAGATAATGTCTATGCTGGAAGTTTACAGTGCCTGCAAGGCCGGGTACCAAATAAGATGGAGGTTCCTTGTCTTCAAACTTTGTTGAGAGCAGAACCATAACCAAGCACAGGACCCTGGGTAACCACGTTGATCATCCCCCATGAAGCTGGCCTTAACTGAGAGACATCCTTCAACAGGAGGAAATAAGAAACTGAAGGGCTCTTGACTTTGGAGGACTGAGGGTAGAGGAAAGAGCATTTCCAGAGGGTCAGAAGCTTGTGATAGCAAGACTCATTCAGGGTCTCTAGTTAAACGATCCAGTGTAAAATATTTGAGGAGAGAGACATGGGCAAAGAAGCATTTTAGCCCTGAATCATACAGGGAGACACTGGAGGTCAATCCCTCAGATGACACAGCTGACACAATCCAATTCCCTTTTTCTAAGACCACACTGAATACACAGTGAATGATGAGTGATGTGGGGAGAGTTCCTGAAAGGCTTCTGTCTGGACCAACAATGGCAAGGGGTGGAGAGGAGAGCATGGATGTGCGAGAAATTTAAAAGCAGAAGCAAATTGGTTGTGCTTCCCAGGCACCAGTATTGGGTAACCCGGGTGGAAGGTAGTGCTAATAACAGAGCGGGGAGAGAAGCCCAGAGCTCTCACCCAGAGCATGTGAACTCCGAGAGTGCCCCTCCCCTCTGGCAGGCTGCACTCACCTTGGAAGCAGACTTGCGCAAAGTCCACAGAGGCAGTTTTCTTGTCCACATGGTTCCCAACCACACAGGTGAAGTTGGCACTGGACTGGATCAGGGACTTGTTCACAGTCAGTTTCCAGGAGTTGGGGGCTAGTTCCGGTGTCCCACTCCACTCCAGCTCCCTGGGAAGGCCCTTGCTTTCCCAGGTCACATTCAGGTCTTCTCTGTTTCCTGGGGACTTGCACTCCAGAGTGACATTGCACCAGCCTGGTGTGATGGATGATGACTTAACCAGGATCTCAGGATGGATCACGGGCTCTAGGGCAGGTGAGACAAAAGAATGGAGCATCACATGAGTGGACAACTTTACAATTCACATTTTCTCATCCATTATCTCTCTGAAGCTCTGGCAGCCTCCTTCTCAGGATGGTGAATGCATTTTCCAGAAGAAACACTGTTTTCCCAAAAACCAAATATACAGCAATGACAATAAGAAAGGAAACAATTGAGGTAAGCCCTATGTGATCTTACTAGATTACCAAGCCTTAAAATCCTTCCATTAAAAAGAAAAACTTTATGCTGGACCTCACCTTCCAGGATTCATTGTATGTAAGAAATTGGGAGGTTTCCTTCTTTCCAGGGGAAGAAGGTGGGGAAGGTAGGACTTGACCTGGTCCAGGACCATTGCCCTGCTTCTCCTGTTCAGATGATGCTGGGACTGCACAGCCCTTATGGAGCATTAACATATGGCCTGCGCTGGGATGCCAAACTAGAGACATTTCTGAGAGATGCAGTGGTAGTGACCAGCAACTACAAACCAAGTGCGGTTAGAATATGCCATTAAACTTGAGGCGCACACCGGCAGAGAAGTCACTGACAAGTTTCTCATAGATATCACGTGGGAAACTCAAGCTATCAAAGTCACTCTCATAGCAGATATTTCCCTATGCAGCAGAAACTCTAGGGGAGAAAACAGTTGACTAATGAGGCTCTTAAGATGTATCACTGTGTAAATTTTCTCCTATATCTATTGAGGATTTGAGAGCTAGATTGGAGGGGTCTTTGTGAGCAATTATATCTCTGGTCTTTTCACACCAGAGTTTGAGCAAGCTCCGGAAGTTGGTGACAGACAGGGAAGCCTGGCATGCTGCAGTCCGGGGAGTGGGAGAGAGTCAGACACGACTGAGTGATGGAAGTGAATTGATACCTCTGGCTGGTGAGAAGAGAGAGGGCAGGGAGGACTACCTACACTTGAATTTCCAAATTGTGGTCGATGAATAGAGCCCCAACCTCCAGAATCTCTGAATGTGTTAGGT
The DNA here is from genome assembly GCA_012922965.1 of Capreolus pygargus. Taxonomy (NCBI): domain Eukaryota; kingdom Metazoa; phylum Chordata; class Mammalia; order Artiodactyla; family Cervidae; genus Capreolus; species Capreolus pygargus. The sequence continues at coordinate 152,030 of SNSB01089896.1, read as the reverse complement.
TATTCGGCAAAGGGAAATGAAAGTAACAGATGAATTAAAGATATTTATTAACTGACCTTCAAATAGGGAGATTATTCCAGAATAACTGGTTGGAACCCAGGTAATTACAAGGGTCCTTACAAGAAGAAGAAGGAAGTAGAGGAGGGGGTCAGAGAGATCATTGATTGTGAAAAGGAATTGTCCCTCCATTGCTGGCTTTGAAGATGGACAAGTGTGACCATGAGCCCAAGAATGCAGGCAGCCACTAAAAGTTACAAGGTGAAACAAAATGTTTGTTCCTCTGGAACGTCCAGGAACGCACACAGCCCTGACAGCACTGATAGATGGAGCGTTTCCTGCCATATCAATAAACAAGGATGTCACAGCCATCAGTGATTCCAGCCCCCAAATATGAACTTCTGAGCTCTGAAGGGGCCCAGAAGAACAGTGCCTGTTATCATGCAGCAATCAGTCACTCTCCATGGTGATTGCTGAGGAGTTGGGCTGGTGGAGCAGCAGGGTGTGAAAAAGCCCCAGAGAGCTGAGGTGAATATGAAACGAGTGATTTCAGTAAGCCTAGACTTTTGCACCTTCCCACACATAGAAAAGCATTAAATTCCTTGGGATATCTGCTTTTCCTTAATTAACAATTATCTTTTGATGTTCAGACTGCCTGCCCCTTGTTGCAAACTTCTATATGACCTGACTCCTCCCCCTGCCTCCTCAGAGCAGTTCTTTCACGGTTACTTGAGTTGCTGTCTCTCAGGCTTGAAGTCCTAAAAATGTCCACTAAATAAAATATAATTCTCAATTTCTAGCTTATGACTATTTTTTTAAATCAACTTGATTTAGCCCAGTGAGACCCCTATTTGACTTCTGATCTCCAAAAAGATAAAATAATACTTTGGTGTTTTAAGCTACTAACTTTATACTAATTTGTGATAGAAGTAATTGAAAATTAATACACAAATCAAATAAACAGTCCTATAAAGAATAATAATTGTTATGGCAAATACTAATTTATAACTATGGATGCAGGTTCATAACACTGTATAGGAGATGGTACTCATAATCATCCCCAAAAATAAGAAATGCAAAAAGGCAGTGGTTATCTGAGGAGGCCTTACAAATAGCTGAGAAAAGAAAAGAAGTGAAAGGCAAAGGAGGAAAAGCAAGATATATCCATCTGACTGAAGAATTCCAAAGAATAGCAAGGAGAGATAAGAAAGCTTTCCTCAGAAATCAATGCAAAGAAATAGAGGAAAACAATATAATGGGAAAGACTCGAGATCTCTTCAAGAAAATTAGAGATGCCAAGGGAACTTATGTAGAGATGGGCACAATAAAGGACAGAAACTTTATGGACCTAACAGAAGAAGAAGATATTAAGTGAGGTGGCAATAATACACAGAAGAATTATACAAAAAAAGATCTTAATGACCCAGATAATCATGATGGTGTGATCGCTCACCTAAAGTCAGACATCCTGGAGTATTAAGTCAAGTGGGACTTAGGAAGTATCACTACAAACAAAGCTAGTGGAGGTGATGGCATTCCAGCTGAGCTATTTCAAATCCTGAAAGATGGTGCTGTGAATATGCTACAGTCAATACGCCAGCAAATTTGGAAAACTCAGCAGTGGCCATGTTGCAAAAATCTGACTGTTGAAACCAAGCACCACTTGGAGGGTTGGAGAACTCAGGTTTCTTAAGCCAGCTGTCCCAGATGAGCTAGCACTCTGAAGTTCTGGGAGCCCAAACTCAGGGTCAGCTTTACTCTTATAGGTTCAGTACACACAATTACACTTGGCACTGGTTGATTGGTTATCTGGTTGCTATGGAAAATGGGCAGTTACAGAGCATGGGAGTTGCTATGGGTTGTGTGCAGGCAATTGCCAAACAGAAATTCATAGAAACAGGAATAGAACATTCCATACTTATCAGAACATCTTATGGCAATAGTCAATTGCTAGGTCATCTTGTTCCTATCTTGGCGCACCAAGCATATTTTAGAGAAGCAGAACTAGCATGAAGTTATTTCTGAGTGTAAGTTTTAAATTTTCCTCTTCAGTCTGCCCTCTTGAAGTGCCTTAAATCTTATAAGGTATCAAGTTCTTGATCTTCTTGGCCCAGGGGCTGATAACCTCTCAGGGCTAGATGTGTGGTGCCCTTCATCTGCAGCAGCTTCTGCTAGGCTAGAAACTGTCTTCATGATTAGTAACAAAAGGCACAATAAGAGGAGGCAGGTCCAAAGGAAGAGTAAGACTATTCATGCTAGTGTTTTGAATCCTCCATGATAAGAAAACCATCCCTCAAGTAGCTCTCCAGGATTCCATCCCTTCCAAGTCTGGACTGGGACATGAGCTATTTTAGTCATTTTCCTGGTTATTTCTTCTATGACCTTGCCTTTATCATCTATCTGTAGACAACAGTTGCTAAGATTGAACTACCCACAGATGCTCCCCCACCCCCTGTAGCCAGTAAGTAATCTAAAGCCAGGTAATTCTGGTAGATAACATTATGCATCTTGGTTTGTTGTTCTACCAATAAGTTAAGAAACTTGACCAATTCATTAGTAAAGATTTCAACCACTGCCTGGAGCCAGATAATTCTGTTATGCATGTAAATTGGGGTTTGGTAGCCCCAGGACCCATCTTCTGCCCAATTGGCTGGCCAATAGTGTAGGGATTATGCATTCAGGAAGCCAGTTGCCATCTTTCCAATTTCCAATCTGTAGATATCTGCACTTTTTGATGAGGACTTTGTCTTTATAAACTGGGACTCCCAATGATTCACATTGGGCTAGGGGAAGTAGGAAAAAGGAGAGGTGGATAGTCCCCAATAAGCATGCCCCCTGACCAGTTGGCTGGCAAAATTGAATATGCATTAGCCCCACAAATCCAACATGATAATACTTCTGGAGCAGGCCAGTGGCCTTCAGTGGACAAGTCATCCCATCTGGCCTTTAAATTTTGGAAGCTTGCTAGAGGGTGAGGATAGGCTCTGTATAGTTTGTGTTTCCCCACCAATCAGAGGTGTGAGTAGTTGCATTATACTATCTTTGGCCAAGAAAAGTGAAGCTTCCTACCGGAATGTTTAATATTGGGCCCCACAGCACCAGACAGTTCTTGCCAATTATGGAAGTCTTTATATGCCAAATTCTGACCCTGGTTTTCTTGAATTCACCTGAGCTGTTGAAGGGTCTCTGGGGATCTGGGGCCATTGTTCTCCCATCTTAGTTACCCCCCACACACAGCAAGAAATAACCATTAATGTCTGGGCTATGGTCTTGATTAGAGCTAAGAACAGGTTTTTAGTTTTGACTGAAGTAGGAGGGGGACCACTTTCTATCTCTTTATAAAAAGAATGGAAGAGCTTTTGTGTAGATGCCAGGAATGGAACAGAAACACTCCGGAAATCCAACACAATTCCTGGGTCAGCACCTCTCCCATTGATATAAATACCAATTTTGAAACCATTTTTCTTCATTTTGAGTCCCCGGGGTTGAAGGTAGTGAAACTGACAGGATTATACATCCCTAGCTCACAATTAGGGCCAACAATTCCCTTTTGAAGGAGAGTTATCTTCTTTTATCTTTTCACATTGTCCATGTGACACAGCTCCAATGAGGGCAGTGAGCCCAACAATCACCACAGCAAGAGTAGTGGGTGGGTGCTAATTCACACATATATCTGTCATTGAATGCTTACTCTTGTTCCCATGATAAGCCCTACATTTTATAGTATTCCAGGGGTTTTTGTTAATAGCAGCACACACTTCAAAGTGTACAGCCACCAGAAGTTCTAAATTTGTAATTTGTGTCTGGTTAATCAGAAGCCCTCCTTCTTGGTGCCGAACCTCTAACCAATCTTCATTAGGGGACGATCTGGGAGTTAAAACAAATATATTGGCCTTCTTGTTGACAAATAGAATAGGTTGCCTTGTTATGAACACGGGTTTCTTGGGCCTCTCCTTGGCAGGGGAAGTGAGTATGGTGAAGCAAGGTCCAAGTGACCCCCTGACCTGATCTAGTCAAGTGAATGCATGGAGTACATGTGGGGATGTTTTACTTTCTAATGCACTATAGCTAAGCAGGATATAAACTGCTATTATACATAACATTTGATTGCACTTAATAATCCCATTACTTTTGGGGTAGATTGTAGCCAAAGAAATCCCTCATATTTGACCCACAGAAAGCATCAAGGCCAGTGGTGCAACCAGTCCGTACTTGGCAGGGTGTCATCATAACCCTGACTCTCAGATGTCCCTGGTCAAATTCCTCAAGTTTCCACCATGTGTGGACCACCCAGCCCTGGAGTGACTTGAGAGGGTTGAAGATCTTGGGCAGGATTTGGGTGTCTAGGAAGGAAGACCCAAAGTGGCTTGTTGAGATGAGCCTCAGCAGTCCAGTTCTGTTGCCCTTCTAGAGGTGCTGCTATTTTCACCCAGGTATGGTGAATTCATGGCATGACACTTGTAACTAACAGCAGTAGGGGTCACCAGGACGACAGTTTGAGGGCCTGTCCAGACTGGCTGAAGTGTTTCCTCTTTCCAGTCTTTAACCCATACCTCATCTCCGGGTTTATAGGAATGACCCCAATTGCCCAAAGGAACTGGAGTCCTTTCTAAGGTTTCTCGAGTGATATAGTGGAAGACTCTTTCCAAACCTGGAGGTGTCCGGGCATCTTCAGGTCAGCTAGTTTTGGGGAGTCACCCTTGAGCTTCCCTATCACTGGGGGTGGTCTCCCATAGTAGATCTCAAAGGGAGAATAGCCTGAGGATGTCAGGGTGCACTGGGCTCAGAGCAACGCTGGGGTAGCATGTCGACCCAAGGTAACTGGGTCTCCTGACAGAGGTTAACTAACATAGTCTTGAGGATCTGATTGATGTGCTCAGCTTTCCCTGAGCTTTGTGGCCTGTAAGAGGTGTGGAGCTTCCATTTGACCATCAGTGTCTTGGACAAAGTCTGGATTATCTCAGGGGCAAAGGCTGTCCTGTTGTCATACCCTATGGAGAGAGGTAGCCCATACCTCAGGATTATTTCTCTTAGTAGGGCTTTGGCCAGCTCGGGCACCCATTTAGCATGCCTGGGATAGGCCTCAGCACATCCCGAGTAGGTGCAGACTACCACAGGTAAATATTTAGAACACTTGCAGGGCTTGACTTCAGTGAAGTCAATTTCTAAATCTTCAAAGGGCAGTGTCCCAAGTGTCTGAACCCCTGGGCTGGGTCTTGGTCCTTGGCTGGCATTGTCTTATGCACAAGTCACATACCTAGCACTGATCGGGGGACACAGGGTCTGGAGCTTAGGAACAGAATAGGAGCAGCTAAGTAAACTTTCCAGCACACTTTTCTGTGAGTGAGTTGTTTCATGGTGCTGTTTCAGCAGCTGGACTGCTATATTGCTGAAAACAAAGACCCTTTGTCTGCAAGTCTCCACCAGCCCTCTTTTTCTTTTGTTCCTCCCTCATCTAAAGCCCATTGATCTTCCTTGGTATATCTCATGGATGGAGGCAATTTTGGTGCCAAGAGTACCTTAGAAATTGGCTCAGGGCCTACCGTGGGACTTGGTTGGGTTGCTGCCTTCTTGGCTGTCGGGTCGGCCAACGGATTCCCTTTGCTAACTGGATCAGTTCCCCTTTGATGGCCTTTGCAATGTTTGACTGCCACTTGGGAAGGCTTTCAAACTGCCTCTAAGAGCTGAAAGATTTCTTTGTTTTTGATCTCCTTTCCCCCTGCTATCAGTAGTCCCCTTTCTTTATAAAGGACTTCATGAACATGTAAAGCAGCAAGGCCTACCTTGAGTCAGTGTAGATATTGACTCACTTTCCTTCAGTGTGCCTTAGTGCCTAGATAAGTGCCCACACCTCAGCCCGTTGTGCTGCCCACCCCTGCAGGAAGGCCTCAGCCTTTACTATCTTGTCTATTGTTGTTAGTGCATAGCCTGTCTGGTGTTGTCTGCCCTGACAAAACTGCTTCCATCAATGAACAGTTCCAGTTCTGGGTTTTAGAGGGGAACATCCTTCAGATTTGGCCTGCTCAAGTAAATTTCATCTATGACCTCTTCATTTATGATCAGGGGTTCCCGCCTCCTTAGGTCAGAAGAGAGTGGGATTCAGCAACTGCACAGTCTCGAGGTGGACCCGTGGGTTTTCACGGAGCAGTCCCTGACAGTGAGTCATCCTGGTGTTGGTGAGCCACTTGTGCCCTTAGCTGTTCATCAGCGCAGTAACAGCATGGGGAAACTTTACATTTATATTTCGTACTAGTGTAAGCTTATCTGCTTCTCTGACCAGGACCACAGTGGCAACTAATGTCTGGAGACTTGAAGGCCATCCCGTGGTCACAAGATCCAGTCGTTTAGACAGGTATGCGACCAGGCACTGCCATGGCCCACTGTGTGAGGACCCACAATGCAGTGTGATTTTTCTCTGAATGAATAGGTTAAAGTCCCATGTCAAATCTAGCAGTTCTAATGCTGGAGCGCTGGTCAAAAGTCTTTTTATCTCCCTGAAGGCTGTTTCCTGTTTATGCCCCCACTCTAGGGTGTCCTTATCAGAACTTGCTGTGGTTTTGAACAATGGTTTGGCAATTTCAGAAAAACCCAGTATCCAGATCTGGCAAAATTCAGCATACCCAAGGAACACACAAACATTTCTTGGTGCTTGGCTGAGGTATTGAGCAGATGGTTTGTTTCCTCTCATGTCCAAGGGCCCAGTGGCCTCTAGAGATGACAAACCCAGGGTACTGACCTCCTGTCTGCAGATAGGAACCTTTTTCCATGACATCTTGTACCCCGTGGTGGACAGTAAAGCCAGCAGAGCTTTGGTGACTTTCCAGCAGTCATTTTTGGTTTGACTGGCTAACAACAGGTCATCTATGTACTGGAGTAGGGTGCAGTTCAAAGTTTCTCTGGGAAAGGCAGCAAGATCCACAGCCAGGACTTCACCAAACAGGGTAGGTGAATTCTTGAAGCCTTGCAGCAGTTGGGTCCAAGTCAGCTGTGTCTGTCTCCTGGTGTGTGGGGCTTTCCAGTCAAAGGCAAAGAAGGGATGACTGACCCATGACAGCAGAGAAGGAAAACAGTGTCCTTGAGATCGAGACAGGTGAACCAGCTTGTGTAGATGGGTAAGAGTCTCAGGAGCATGTAAGGGTTTGGGACCAGTGGATGTATAGTGATCATTGTGTTGTTGATAGTGTGGAGATCCTGGATATGGAGACAGTCGCTTCTTCCAAGTTTCCTAACTTGTAGGAGCAGAATGTTGAAGGGAGACTGACAATCAAAATTTTGGTGCCATGCAGGCATTGGATGTGGTCTGAAATTCCCAGGCATACCTCCTATGGTACTGGATATTGCCTCGGTCTGATAGGAGTGGCCCTTGGCTTCATGTCCTCCATGATGGGTGCATGGTTTTTGGCCAAACCTGGGGGCCCCTTTTCTGCTCTGACAGCGGGGAACTCTTTAGCAGGCTGGTTGGATTTGTCTGTTCTCTCTCTGAAGAATAGAGGCAACTTCACCTTCCCTGGGTACAGTCAGAGCCGTCATCAGAGCTGATTGGCTCCACAGGATGAGGCTCGCATGCTTCCTGGGGGCAAAGGTAATCTGCACTCCAAGCTTTGTCACTAAGTCTCTGCCCAATAGGGGAGTGGGACATTCCAGTAAGTACCGGAATTCATGAGTCACTAGGGAGTGTTGCTGGCATGAGCAGGCCTTGCAGAATGAGTGGGCAGTCCTGTCCCCTGTGGCCCTGATGATAGTTGCTTTTCGACCTGTGAAGGGAGTCACAGGTGTGATTATCAGAGTGTTCAGCTCTGGTGTCCACCATAAAAGTCGTTGATTGCCCCCCTAACTTCATTGCCACCATAGGCTGCCAGGAGGCCAGGGTCAGGGATCCCGGTCCTTCCTAGTCTAATTCTGCTCTTGCCAGTCCAATAAGGTCTTGGATGACTGGCTCAGGCTGGTACCTTCCTTTGTTGAGCTGATTGGACTTCTTTGACTACTCACACATCCTTGTGCAATGGAAGCATTCATTCTCCCAGTGACCAGTCTCTTTGCAATAGGTGCACTGGTCACTATGTAGTGGTGGTCTCTTCTTGACTTCCGCTTTCCATGGGGGAACAGTCTGTTTCACTGGATCTGGATTCCCCAGTGCAGCACCCAGCAGCAACTGCTTCTACTTCATTTGTTTGTCAGCCATCCTTTGGGCTTCTCGGTAGTGGTTCACAAACACCTTGTTTGCAACCTGCAGCAGCTGAGTGGCATTCATTCCAGTGAAGCCCTCGGGTTTCTGGAGCTTATGGCAGATGTCAGCGTAAGACTGAGCCACAAACACCATGTTGACCATGTGTTGGTTTCCTTGCACTTCAGAGTCAAAAGTGGAGTACACCCAGAATGCATCACACAGTCTCTCATAGAACTCCATGGGTGATTCACCTGGCTTCTGGCGCCTCTCTGTTGTCTTAGACAGATTGGTTGGTTTTCTGGCTCCTGCCCTCAGTCTCTGTAGCAGGGCTTGTCAGTACTTGTCAAGGGAGTCCTTTCCATCCAGGGCATTGAAGTCTCAGTTGGGCCAAACATCCAGTGTAGCCCCCAGGTCCCAGGCTGCAGGATCTACTGTACCAGCTGGTGCCTGCCCTTGGATCCATCTCTGAGCCTCTGAAAGGATTCAGCAGCATTTCTCAGTGTTGAAGAGAGTCAGGAGAAGATGGTGACAGTTGTCCCTGTTGGTTGGTGGGTGTCAAAAATAGGATCAAAAAGATCAATCATTCCCTTCAGCTTCTCTGAGTAAGATGGATTGTGGTGTTTCCAGTTGAGGAGGTTGATAAGGGTAAACAGTTGGTAATAAAGGACTAGGCTTCCTAGCTAGACAGAGTCATCCTCATTAATCTGGGGAGGGCCTCAGGTCTCTCATAAAGGCATCAGCAGGGCTGTGGGCTGTTGAGCTTGCTTGTTGTCTGAGCAAAGTTGCTGTGGGCTCAGAGGGTGCTCTGGATTTGGAGGTGATGGAGACACAGATGGTGGAGGGCTGTCTGGTAAAGGGTGAGGAGGCTGAATGAGAGCTGGAGGAGCAGTTGGAATGTAGAGCAGAGGCACAGGGAGTCTTCTTCAGGGTCCCCTTGGTGGATAACCTTTTTTGGCCCTTCTTTGTCTTTTCTTGGAGCCAGCTGGGCCACTGGCTCAAAGATCCTACACTGTCCCTGCTGGTTTGCATAGAACTGAACCCAAGGAGTTAGCTGATTGGTGATTTGCAACCAGCAGTCTATGTATGGAAGCTGGTCTGGGTGCCGGGGGTCCCTGTCACTGCTCAGTATACAACTCTAACCATAGGAAGATCTAGAGTACCCTCTGCAGGCCAAGCCACCCCAAAGGTGGGCCATTCTGACTCACACAGGGTGCAGAACTTTCCCGAGGTCATCTTAACCCCATAGTCTCCAGAGAAATTTTTCTTTAAGTTTTTATCATACAATCTAAAACAGTTGGCTTAGAGTAGCTTCCCCCATATTGACAAATGTAATCTGCCTCTCTGCCCAGGAAGGAGAGGGGTGCACATGGGATGGGCCTTGTCTTAGGGCCTTATAGCTCAGGTAGCACTGATATCATCGCTCTTGGAAAGCCCAGTATTCCCACACAGTGCAATTACAGGTCTCCTTGAAGATGGCCCTGATCACTAAATGCCTCATGGAGACAGGACTGAAAGGAAGAAATCCCTTGTAATGGGATTCACGGAGGAATAACTTCAGGTCGGGCTCCAAAGGGGGCCTGGGGTGATTGACCCTCTCAAAGGCACTGAGCAAGTGGAGAGAGCAGTATGCATACTCCTTGCCTAGGTGAAGGGCCTGAAACCCTTGGGGAATCAGGGAATTATAAGGAAAAGGTGAAAGAGGAAGGCAGCCTCATAATGAGAATCCAAACGTATGCAGGAGCACGTCAGAGTGTGCCCCTCCACACAGGCTGACCCAAGGGACCAAGAGAAAGGGAGGTACAAAACTGCCTGGCAAAAAAGGCAAGTTTTTTGAGGAAAACTCAATTTCTCAATATGTTGGCTCAAAGAGTCAGCTGATGGAAGGGGAAAATGAGCATTCAAAAATTTAAGAAAATAATTTTGGCAGAGGGTCCTAGGGCCAATTGGACATATACAACTTCTAAATCAAATCAGTAACCAGTTGTCCCCCTCCCTGTGTATCCTGCCCTGTGTTGGTGACACGAAGACAAATAAGTGTGGGTACCCCTCCAAGAGGAGACCATTCAGGTGCCCACCTTACCATGTCCCCGTGGGGAACGTAGGTACCTCTTAGCTTTGGCAGGTCAGTATAAGCCTCTGACCAGGATCTGACTCACAGGGAAGGACTGGGTCCCCCAGGGACAGACACTGCCCTGAGCCATATGAGGTCACTCCAGAACCGCAGGCTAGGGCCCACTCAGAATCCAAAGCCATGAGGGCCGAGTAGCCACACAATCACCCTAGAATGAGGACAAACCAGGGAGTTCACTCACACACACATTTGGACCAGAGGTCATCACACCTCCCTTCTCCATAGTTTCCAGGTTTCCCTAACTGTTGCTCAAGGAGATGATCAATCTCCTCTTCTACCCACTGAGGTAGGACATGATTGGGGTCTGGCCCTGGGGCCTTATCTTATTGAGAAGTCTTGCCTGGTGAGTTGGTCCATCCCTCCAATAAGTCTGGCTAGGGCTCAGCCATATGGAGACTCAGAATACCAGTCCAAAAAAGAACCCAGAAAACCACCAAGTGGCAACACTCCTCATTTGTCTCCGAGTTCCTCCACTCCGAATCAGCCAAGCCATCGGTGCAGTGTCTTAAGGGGCCAATGTTGCTGGAATCTCCCTGGGGCTTCCAGAAATGTTGCAGAAGTCAGAATATTGAGAAACCAAACACCACACTTGGAGGGCTGGAGAACTCAGGTTTTTTACGTCAGTGGTCCCAGACGAGCTAACCCTCTGACGTCTGGGGGCCCGAGCTCAGGGTGAGTTTTACTCTTATAGGGTCAGTACACATAATTACAGTTGGCACTGGTTGATTGGTTACCTGGTTGCTATGGGTTGTGGGCAATTACAATTGCTGTGGGTTACATGCAGGAAACTTCCAAACAGAAACTCATAGAAGCAGGAAAAGATCATTCCATACTTATCATAATATCTTATGGTAATGGTTGATTGCTAGGTTATTGTGTACCACCCTGACCCAGCAAGAATATCTAACAGAAGCAGAATGAGCATGAAGTTATTTCTAACTGAGTATAAGTTTTAAATTTTCCTCTTCAGCCACATGACTGGAAAAGATCAGTTTTCATTCCAATCCCAAAGAAAAGCAATGAAAAAATTTTCAAACTACCACAGAATTGCCCTCATCTCACATACTAGCAAAGTAATACTCAAATTTCTCCAAAATAGGCTTCAACAGTACCTGAACTGAGAACTTCCAGGTGTTCAAGCTGGATTTAGAAAAGGAAAAGGGACCAGAGATCAAATTAATAACATCTGTTGATTATAGAAAAAGCAGGAGAGTTCCAGAAAAACAACTACATCTGCTTCGTGAACTATGCTAAAGCCTTTGACTGTGTGGATCACACCAAACTGTGGTATATTCTTAAAGAGATGGGGATACCAGACCACCTTACCTGCCTTGTGAGAAATCTGTATACAGGTCAAGAAGCTACATTTAGAAATGGACATGGAACAACAGACTGGTTCCAAATTGGGAAAGGAGTATGTCTAGGCTGTATGTTGTCACCCTGCTTATTTAACTTCTATGCAGAGTACATCATATGAAATGCCAGGTTGGATGAAGCACAAGCTGGAAACAAGATTACCAGGAGAAATATCAATAACCTCAGATGTACAGATGACTCCAAGCTAATGGGAGAAAGAAAAGAGGAACTAAAGAGCCTCTTGAGGAAGTGAAAGAGGAGAGTGAAAAAGCTGGCTTAAAACTCGGCAACAAAAAACTAAGATCATGGCATCTAGTACCATCACTTCACAGCAAATATATGGGGAAACAATGGAAACAGCAACAGACTTCATTTTCTAGGGCTCCAAAATCACTGCAGATGGTGATCACAGCGATGAAATTAAAAGACACTTGCTCCTTGGAAGAAAAGCTATGACCAACCTAGGCAGCATATTAAAAAGCAGAGACGTTACTTTGCCAACAAAGGTCCATCTACTCAAAGCTATGGTTTTTCCAGTAATCATGTATGGATGTGAGAGTTGGACCATAAAGAAAGCTGAGAACCAAAGAATTGATGTTTTTGAACTGTGGTATTGGAGAAGACTCTTGAGAGTCCATTGGACAGCAAGGAGATCAAACCAGTCAATCGTAAAGGAAATCAGTCCTGAATATACAGACTGATGGTGAAGCTGAAGCTTCAATACTTTGACCACCTGATGTGAAGAACTGACTCTTCCCAGCATCAGAAAAGTCTCTGATGCTGGGAAAGACTGAAGGCAGGAGGAGAAGGGGAAGACAGAGGATGAGTTGGCTGGATGGCATCATCCACTCATTGGACAAGTCAGAGCAAGCTCTGGGAGTGGTGATGGACAATGAAGCCTGGCATGCTGCATAGGGTCGCAAAGAGTCAGACATGACTGAGTGATTGAACTGACCTGAACTGATGACAAATACACTTACCCCAAATTTTCTTTCTCCTTTTCCACAACACTGAAGTGATTTTATGACTGGTTTGAATATCAGCTGTGTTCATTTGTGGTAAACCTACTTATCCTAATTCTGAATGAGAAAATAGGACATGAAGACTGGTGTCTTGAAGGGATCCTGAAAAATGGAGCCTGTATGAAACTCCTACCACAAAAGCAGGAGGGAAGTCTTAGGGTGGAGTGAGAAGGTGTCACTTACCACCGACAGTGAGGTGAAAAACCTGGGTAAGTTCTGTTCCTCCAGTGAAGCTGGCTCGAGCCCGGTACTGCCCACTGTCCTCTAGGGTCAGGTTCTCAATTCTCAGGGACATTAAACTGGGCACTTGGACCTTCTGTTGGTACTTGTCCTGGAGGCTGACCCAGGTTGGGGTGTCTGCCCCATGGCGGAATCGCAGCAGGACTCTGTAGTTTGACTCAGGGCCAAAGCCCCAGGAGACCTCCTCTGGGTCAGCATTTTGCTTCTTGGTCACATGAAACAACATAGAACCTCCTTGTATCCCATACATGGGAACAAATCCAGAATCCTGAGCTTCAGAATCATGTGAGCCAGAATTCCAGGCCACTGTGCTGCAGATGCCTAGGACATTGGAGATAGAAAATGTGAGTACTTTCTCGCTTAAGAAGAAGAGAGAAAGCAACAGAACTTATCTTTTTCATGAAATCCATCCAATATACTCTCCTGATTCTTGGAATGCAAGTAAAGTGAATTTGAAGTAATTCTGGAATCTAATCCTGGTCCTGGCGGTGCCTAACCTTGAACAAGTTACTTAAACTTGCTAATCCAGATTTTCCTTGCTTGGCTGATAATGATGTGTGTGAATTATGTGAGATCATGGTCTGAATCACATTTTCAGGTACATGTAAGTGTGAAATTGTAGAAGGAGCTCCCAAAGTATCTCCCAAAGATCCCCTTCCTCCTGTTCACATCCTTTTGACACCTCTTCCCCTGGAATATGGGCCACACATAGTGATTTGCTTCCAAGGAATGGATAAGGACACAGATGGATGTCACTCCATGATACTAGGTTACACAAGAATGAGAGGTCCCTCTTCCTTACACACACACTTTCTTTCTCTCCTTCACTCTCTTTCTCACTCTGAGGAATACACCTGCCATGTAATCAGCTATCCTAAGGAGGGGCCCACACGGCAAGGAACTGAGGGAGCCTCTGGCCAACAGCCAGGGAGGAACTGAGGCCCTCAACCCAAC
>SNSB01089896.1:123430-137763 GCA_012922965.1 Capreolus pygargus | reverse complement strand
CAGGGAGGAACTGAGGCCCTCAACCCAACAGGCACAGAAACTGCCTCCCATCAGCAATCACACAAGTGAGCTTAGAAACAGATCCTTCTGAGATGACCCCAGGGCAGATGCAGCATTTATCAAGACTTTGATGCTAGTTGGGGACACCTTGAGCCAGAGAGGACCCAGCTGAACTACCCCTAAGTCCTGACCCATGGAAACTGTGAAACCATATTGGGTGGTGATTAAGGCACTACATTTTGGGGTGACAGGTTATATAGCAATAGACACCTAATACAAATATGAAGGCTGCTCTCCTTCCTGTTCTTTATAGGCAGTGTAGTGGTCAGGACAGATAGACTATGCTGTGTAAAAAACAGCTATAATGCCTCAGGGTCTTAGAACAAGAGGTGTTTATATCACCCTCCCCAGGTCCCAAAAGACAGTGAGAGAGAAGCTCTATCTCACATGGAGGAGGTGCCACCTCCTTGTAGCTGCACCCATGGAGCTCACAGCATCCTCACAGGCTCCCAGTCCCACAGCAGGGAGGGGAGACAGGAGAATCACCCAAGGGTTTCCCTGCTTCTGTCCAGAAATAGTGTGATTTCTGTTTTTGCTTTTTTGCCAGCACTGGTCACAAGGCCCTGGCTAACTGCCAGGGCTTAGAATATGAAAGGGAACAAGTGAGCATTTAGTGAATTCTGCTGTCCATGCCACCAAGTCAGCACTTCCCAATGAGTCCCTGTGAGATTTCAGTGGGCCTTCCTCAGACACTTTCCTGAAGAGCTATGACCACTAGGCACATTCCCCTCAGGGCCAGTTGCCTCAGAGCTTATTTTCCCTCTTGAGACTTAAGTTCCAGGGACTTGATACCCTCTGTCCTTTAGGGGACCAGGGTAGGACAGTACAGGACCAGGGAAAGTGCCACAGAATAACTTTATCCTGAAAGGAAAAATAATCTCCTTCTTCCAGCAGCTCAAGATTCACCTGGATGGGGCTCTGACTGCCGGGGACACAGTCTTCTCTCCAAATCAGTACATTCTCATCTCAAACCTGCCTCCCTCCTGCTGCACTAACACCCATTCCTGGTCTCACTGGAAGCAGAGAATAGCTCATGCTAGCATTCATATGCACAGGTGCTTCAGATATTTTTGTATTCATTTAATCATCAACTCATGTGATAAGGCATCTCCTCAGGATCAGGCCTTCACCATGGTCCTTTCAGCTCCTCTTACAGAACTCACAGAACTCCTCTTATAGACCCTCACAACTGAGCTTAATGACCTTTTAAGGTCATTGAGCTTCACAACATGTATCATTAGGGAAAGTGGTTCACGAGAGTAAAAGGTATTCATTCATCCATATATCCTGTCTGGATCCTCAGAGCTCCTCTTTAATCCCTTCTTTCCACACCTCACTCCTCTATGAGACCCTAGTGCAAGACTAGGTCTGGTGCAAAGGACTGCTGCCCTGTAGAGCAGCAGTTGCCAACCTTGTAACATGAGGGACTGGTTACATGGCAGACCATTTTTCCACAGACGGGGGATGGTTTTAGGATTATTCAATTGCATTATATTTATTGTGCACTTTGTTATTATAATAATACATTGTGACATGTTATGAAATAATTATACAGCTCACCATAATACAGAATCAGCAGAAGACCTGAGCTTGTTCTCCTTTGGCAGTAATTTGAGTGAAGGGGAGTGTCTGTAAATACAGATGAAGCTTCACTCACTCACCTGCCACTTAGCTCCTGCTTTCTGGCCAGGTTCCTAACAGGCCAGAGACCAGTGCTTCTCCATGGCCCCAGAATTGGGGGCTCCACTGTAAAGCACACTCCCTGGTGTGAGAATGGACCCCAAACACACACATTTCACAGAAGGTCAATTGAGAAGTGCTGGGAAAACCTTTGCTACCAGTCCCTCTAAACAAATCAGCATGCAAAGGCCATGGCCAGAAGGCCCCCATGACACAGTGCCCTATCCCTCTCTCACCAGAAACAGGCTTGGCACAAAATTTGAGCTTAGACTATAGCCTCCACAACTAAGGAGAATAATTTTCTGTTGTTAAGCCACCCAGTCTGTGGCATCTTATTTTGGCAATCCATGCAGTGTAAAACACCCTACAAGTTTTAGAGGGAATATATTCCTACTGACACCTTGATTTTGGACTTGTGAGTGCCATAACTGAAATCATACATTTTTGTTCTTTTATGTCATCCATATTTGGGGTCCTCATGAAGAGATTAGTCCCCCGCCTTTCTCTCTCCTTTTCTCCCTCCACTCTCTCTGCATGTCTGTCTGTCTTTCTTATGTAATCTTTGAGCCCCAGGAACTATAGGAAAATCAAAACAACTCTAACATATCTCTCTAGTGAAATAAAATTGACAGAAGAGAAAGCTTACATTTTATTGTTGACACAAAGTTACTTAGTTAAATGGGATATAATGTCATGGAAATTTCATTGTTATTTCAAGATATCTGATTACAAATGCTTTTCAGGTAGCACTGGTGGTAAAGAACTGGTCTGCCAACGCAGGAGACTTAAAAGACATGAGTTTAGTCCCTTGGTTGGGAAGATCCCCTGGAGGAGGGCATGGCAATCCACTCCAGTACTCTTGCCTAGAGAATCTCATGGACAGGGAAGTCCGGAGGGATACAGTCTATAGGGTCACAAAGAGTCAGATAAAACTGAAGCAACTTAGAATGTTTTCAAATGCTTTCTAATCCACTGAACTTTATATAACTCTGACAAGTTCATATAATGAGTGGGATACTAAAATCAAAAATTAAAACAATAAAAGCTTTCCAAACTTTCTTCAGAATTGATACTTCACTGGGTCTTATTATTTCTCATCCACTTTTATTTAATTTCATTATAAACTCATAATCTGTGATGAAGTCTTAAATGAGATATACAGAGAACAAGATGGTTGAGGAGTAGGCAGATGCAGAGTACATCTCCCTCCACGAATACATCAGGAATACACCTTCAGACACAGAAGTGCTTGCAGAACACCACCTGAGAGCAGACAGGAGTACCTGATCACTGGAAAAGAATATATAGAAGCATGAAAAACTTGTTATGATAAAGGAACTAGGGGAGAAAAGAGTTAGTAGGACTGGACCTGCCCTCAGTGGTTGGGAGAAATGAAGCAGGGGTCTGACCCCATATCAGGGCAATTGTCTGGGTCAGAGGAGAAACATTTAAGGTTGAGAGTGAAACAGCTGATCTGTGGCAGCCTTAATGGAAGGAGAATCAGACAGTCCTTGCCGCAGTCATACCGCAGACAAGGAAACAGGTCCGCTAGAAGGCACAGTGTCTGGGAGCTGGAGTGCATGGACTGTGGAGCAATCCCAAGGTGAGGGCTGCTGTTGACTGCAGAGAGGCAGACCTAGGGGACATGAGGCAGCAGGCTGTGGTGGGAAATGCCTGTGGAAGAAAGTCAACCAGCCATGGAAGCAAGGAAACACTGTTGAGTCGTGCATCAGGGGTGGAGCCAAGGGGATTTCACAAGTGAAATCCAGGGGCATCTTGCTTTACTGTTTTTGTTTTTGTTTTTTTTCAGCATCTGCTTTAGTTAGTTGTGTTCTTAGCTGGTAGATGTCATTTTTGGTTTCCTTATTCACCAGGTCAGTCTATTGTACTTTATTTTTGTTTGACTGTTTTGATTTTGCTTGGGGTGTATATGTATATGTGTATATTCCATTATTTAAATGATTGTTTGCCTGATCTTTAACTGCCATTTGTCAAATCAAAAAATTCCTAGTAACAAATGACAATGAGAACACAACAACTCAAGACCTATGGGATGCAGCAAAAGCTGTTCTAAGAGGGAAGTTCATAGCAATACAATCCTATCTCAAGAAACAAGAAAATCATTAAATAGACAATCTAACCTTACACCTAAAACAACTGGAAAAAGAACAAAAAAATCCCAAAATTAGCAGAAGGAAAGAAATCATAAAGATCAAAGTGGAAATAAATGAAAAAGAAATGAAAGAAATAATAGTAAAGATGAATAAAACTAAAAGCTGGCTCTTTGAGAAGATAAGCAAAATTGACAAACCTTTAACCAGACTCATCAAGAAAAAAGAGAGAAGAATCAAATCAACAAAATTAGAGATGAAAAAGGAGAGGTTAAAACAAAGCAGAAATTCAAAGGATTATAATAAGAGACTATTATGAACAACTACATGGCAATAAAATGGATAACATGGAAGAAATGGACAGATTCTTATAAAAAGTCAATCTTTAAGACTGAACCAGGAAGAAATAGAAATTATGAACAACACAATTACAAGCACTGAAATAGAAGCTGTATTCAAAATTTTCCCAAAAAATGAAAGCCCAGTAAAAGATGGCTTCACAGAACTCTATCAAACATTTAGAGAAGAGCTAATGCCGATCCTTCTAAAACTCTTCCAAAAACTTGCAGAGGAAGGAACACTTCCAAACTCATTCTATGAGGCCGCCATCACCCCAATACCAAAATCAGACAAAGACAGCACACAAAAAAGAAAACTATAGGCCAATATCACTGGTGAACATAGATGTAAAGATCATCAACAAAATTTTAGCAAACAGAATTCAACAACACATTAAAAAGCTCATACAACATGATAAAGTTGGGTTTATTCCAGGGATGCAAGAATTCTTCAATAAATGCAAATCAATCAATCTGATACATCATATTAACAAATGAAAGATAAAAGCCATATGATAATCTCAACAGATGCAGAATAAGACTTTGACAAAATTTAGCACCAATTTATGATTAAAACTTGTCAAAAAATGGGCATAGAAGGAACCTACCTCAACATAGTATAGGCCATGTATGATAAGCCCACAGCAAAAATTATTCTCAATATTGAAAAACTGAAAGCATTCCCCCTAAAATTGGGAACAAGACAAGGGTGTCCACTTTCCCCACTATTATTTAACATAGTTTTGAAAGTCCTAATTAAAGCAATCAGAGAAGAAAAAGAAACAAAAAGATTCCAGATTGGAAAAGAAGAAGGAAAGCTCCCACTATTTGCAGATGACATAATACTGTACATAGAAAACACTAAAGACGGTATCAGAAAATTTCTAGAACTAATCAGTGAATTTAGCGAAGTCACAGGATACAAAATCAGTACATAGAAATCACTTGCATGCCTGTATACTAACAATGAAAAATCAGAATGAGAAATTAAGGAATTAATCCCATTCACCATTGCAACAAAAAGCATAAAATATCTAGGAATAAACTTACTTAAGGAGACAAAAGAACTGTATACAGAAAATTATAAGAGACTGATGAAAGAAATCAAAAATGACATAAGCAGGTGGAGAGATATTCCATGTTCCTAGGTACGAAGAATCAATATTGTGAAAATGACTATACTACTGAACATAATCTACAGATTCAATGTGATCCCTATCAAATTACCAATAACATTTTTCACAGAACTAGAACAAAAAATTTTGCAATTCATGTGGAAGCACAAGACACCCCAAATAGCCAAAGCAGTCTTGAGAAAGAAGAATGGAGCTGGAGGAATCAACCTGCTGGACTTCAGACTATACTACAAAGCTACAGTCATCAAGACAGTATGGTATTGGCACAAAAACAGAAATATAGACTAAGGGAACAAGATACCCAGAAATAAATCCAGGCACCTATGGGTACCTTATTTTTAACAAAGAAGGCAAGAATATATAATGCGGCAAAGACAGTCTCTTTAATAAGTGGTGCTGAGAAAACTAGACAATTACATGTAAAAGAATGAAATTAGAACACTTCCTAACACCATACAAAAAGATAAAATCAAAATGGATTACAGACCTAAATTTAAGATCAGAAACTATAAAACTTTTAAAGGAAAACATAGAAGAACACTCAATGAGATAAATCAAAGCGAGATCCTCTATGACACATCTCCTGGAGTAATGGAAATAAAACAAAAGTAAACAAGGGGGACCCGATTAAACTTAAAAGATTTGCACAGAAAAGGAAACTATAATCAAAGTGAAAAGACAGCACTCAGAATGGGAGAAAATAATAGCAAATGAAACAACTGACAAAGGATTAATTTCCAAAATATACAAGCAGCTCATACAACTCAATACCAGAAAAAGAAACAATCCAATCAAAAAAAAAAAAAAATGGAGAAAAGACTTAAATAGACATTTCTCCAAAGAAGACATACAAATATCTAACAAACACCTGAAAAGATGCTCAACATCACTCATTATTAGAGAAATGCAAATCAAAACTACAATGAGATATCACCTCACCCTGGTCAGAATGGCCATCATCAAAAAGTCTACAAACAATAAATGGAGAGGGTGTAGAGAAAAGGAAACACGTGCACTGTTGGTGGGAATGTAAATTGATACAGCCACTAAGGAAGACAGTATGGAGATTCCTTTAAAAACTAGGAACAAAACCACTATTTGATGCAGCAATCCCAGACACATGTATCCACTTGTTCATTGCAGCATTATTTACAACAGCTAGAATATGGAAGCAACCTAGATGTTGATCAATAGATGAATGGATAAAGAAGTTTTCGTACATATACATAATAGAACATTATTCCGCCATAAAAGGGAATGCATTTGAGTCAGTTCTAATGAGGTGGATGAACACAGAGCCTATTATACAGAATGAAGTAAGTAAAAACGAGAAAGATAAATACCGTATACAAACGCATATGTACGGAATCTAGAAAGATGGTACCAAAGAATTTATTTGCAGGGCAGCAATGGAGAAACAGACACAGAGAACAGACTTCCAGACATGGGAAGAGGGGAGCAGAGGATGAGATGTATGAACAGAGCAACATGGAAACTTACATTGCCACATGTAATATAGATGTACAAGGGGAATCAGCTGTATGTCTCAGGAAACTCAAACAAGGGCTCTGTATCAACCTAGAAGGGTGGATAGGGAGGGAGATGGGAGGGAGTTTCAAGAGGGAGGATATATATGGATATCTATGGATGATTCATCTTGATGTTTGACAGGAAACAACAAAATACTGTAAAGCCATTATCCTTCAATGCAAAAAATAAATAGAAAGCTAAGAGTAAATAAATAAATGAGATATACAGCTTTCTCATGACAGTCGTTCTTTAAGTTCCCTTTTTGCTTAATTCTCAGTCCTCTTTGCTTCGCCCTCCTTTTTTCTTCTCCAAGATCATCCCCTGCTGGAACTCACGTAGCAGTTTACTGTTCCTTCTATGCTTTCTTCATTCTTTTACAACGTGTGGCTATACAGACAACCTTAAATTTTTTAGGCTGCTCCTCCTTTTACAAAATTACATTTTACTGTATTCAACATCCTTCACTGGCCCAAGAAAACTAGACTCCAGTTGCTTCCTCCAGTTCAGATACAGGGTTCTAGGTCTGCCGCTTCTCCATGAGACAGTTGCAGAGGCTGTTACATCCCTCTGTCAAGTCAGGGGGATCTTGTTCCTTTGGGGAGCACTCCTTTGGTCCCCAGGAGCTGCTTCTGTATCTCTCTCTATTCGTCTCCCCAAGTAGCTCCAGGCTGCCTTGGCTTCCCTGTTATTGATACAGTAGTGACCTCACCTCCCTAGTAATGGATCCCTTACTGTAGTCAAGGCTGCCTCCAATCAGGGGTCCCAGCCTCAACACAACCTAAGACATCAGAGAGAGAAGGGGTCCTTGTATCTCTACCCCTGCCACAAAGAGCCCAGGCTACTCACTGAGGAGGAGGGTGGTGAGTCCCAGGAGCCGGGTGGCCCAGCAGAGGTGGGGGTCTTCTGAGGAGGGCTCCATCTCAGGTTGCCTACCAGCCTATGCAACTGCAGAGGAAACAGTTAGGAGGAGCAGAGAGAGTGGGAAAGGCTTCACTCCTACCAGTTCTTGGGCTCTTCCCCACCCCAAGGGTGGGGCTACCAAGTTAGTTCTGGATGCCAGCTCACAAGGATAGAATAAGCCATAAAGATGTTTCTTATTATCCCCAGAACCTACAATAGGACCTCAATAAACTATTCCAGAATAAATACATAAACAACTCCACTTTATGATATACCTCTACTATATTGGCAAGGTGCCCCATTCCTGTGGTCATGCTAGTTTGGCGATCGCACCCTCCTTACCCCTACCCCCATTATAATCCCTTTACTAGTTTCCCCTGGTTAACAGCTCAGCCCAGGCAGCCTTGGTCACTAATATCAACCTATGATCCAGCACAGAAATTACACTGCTACACCCAGGATGGGCAAGATATCTTCTTCTTTATACCACTTAGTGAGATAAATTTCCTTTTTGATTTTCTGTGAACTTCAGCTATCAGTTGCCCAAGTAAGAAGTCATTAGCAAAAGAAACTAAAGGTTGTTGTGAGAAGTGTTGCATTCCCACATGGCCAGTACAAATATTAGCATATATCTGTTCTTGAACTCTTCTGGTTTTCTTACTTGTCACTAGTAGCAGTTATCCTCCCTACACGCAGGGCAAAGCCAGACCCCATGGCCTCTGATAGGCTCTTGTCTGCATCACACCCACCACTTCTCTTTCATTCTCTGCCAGGCCTGCTCCTGCTATCATGGAGGGGCAGGCATGGATATCTACACTCCTCCTGTTCACAGCCTCAGCTGCCTCGGGCTCACTGCTACCTGCTGAGGCTCAGGCTCTGGTGTCTTCTCCCTAGACTGAGTCCCCACACCTGAGAACCATCTCATCCCACACTCCACAGGAGCAGCCCCATCTACCTAACTCCTGGTCCACACCTCCGTCTCCTGCCCACTGAGGCTTTCTCCTCAGATGCCCAGACCCCAGTGCTGCATCCACAAGACTGGCATGCATCCAGTCATGCACTCAAGGAATTCATGGTGCATTAAACCCATTTTGGGATGTGAAAACCGAGGTCAAGTGTGGCTGCATGACCTGTGAAAAGTCACACAGTGAATCAAGGGTAAGGTGTGTACACTCAACAACAACCTTAGAAAAATTTCACTACATCACAGCCACTGTCCCATCCCACTCTGTGACCTCAAACAACTCACAAGAGTCCATTTTCTGCTCTGCAACATCTCAGACAAGAGAATATCCACCAGGTTCATTCCATCCAACCAAATCTATTATTGACAAAATGACTTCAATAGATGGCCCATGGGTCCTGTGGTCACTAACTTCTCTTTGCAGTCAAAATCTAGGTAGCTCATCCACTGGTCATTCTCAGGGTGAAGATGAATGGGTCTGGTATGTCCTTCTCTGTCATGTCCGTACACCTGTTGTGAGCAATATTTGTGTGAGAAATGTTTGGTTTTGAAAATCATTTGCTAAAGGGGGTTGGGAAGGAGGAGCCTAGAGAGAAAGAAGCACAATGTGGTACAGGCCATGGACACTGGGAGAGAGCCACACAGTAGAATTTATATGCTGGCAAAACACCTAGAACTTTTAAAAAGTAGGGGTAGCCTATGTCATATTGCACATACTAACCATCCTGTACCAGGCATAACACATAAACAAGCCCTCATACCAACTTCAGAAACATTGCAAAGAGTTTACTAAACACAAACACTTGGTGCCAGGAATCTTTGGGGAATTAAAGGAAGACAGACCTGGATCTACATAATGTGTGTGTCAGGAAGATCAGATGGGAGGAAAGTGTAGAGTCGAGTGATGTGAAGAGTCCAGGAAACAGAGATCTGAGAGATGACAGGAGAAATTAAGCCCCAGAGAATGCACAGAAATTGTCTGAACTCTACATGTCCAAAGGACTTAATCGGTGACTATATCTATTTTTATTTGAATTTCCAAAAGCAAACTATTCCAGTGGAGAGCTATGTGAAGAATACATTTATTGAATATCTATTCTATGTGTTTTTAATTGCACATTATTGTTATACATAATTATGTGCACAAAATTACACATAAAAACTTACAATATACACTTAATTAAATCTTCATAACATGATACTACCTAAGCATTACCTCCATCTAATGACCGATCATCCTGAAATTACAGAGAGATTAAATAATTTGCTCGAGGTTCTGTTTTAAATAACCGACAAGTTGCTCACAAGGATCAACATCAGCCCGGCCATGGACTTGCTCAGGAGAGTGTCATCTCTAAGGAACTTACATCATGACTGTGAAAGCCTGAGTAGTTAGAGGTTGGCTGTTTCCTTATATGGGAGGAAACTGCAGCTCTGAGAGAAGGATTAGGTAGCCTAGGTAGAGGAAAATTTGGGATAGAGGATCCCATTAGTCTTTTCTACAATCGCCCTTCCTGGGTGAAAGACAAGAGGCACCAAACCAGCCATGTGTGGTTTACCATAGAGCAGCTGAGAAGCCCTAGAGCTGGGCTGGAGGGAGAAGCAGACAGCAGCAGGTAGGGGCTAACCATCAGTAATCCTCTCCTCTTCTCTTCCTTTATAATAGAACTAATAATTTGTCAGTTTGAAATTGTATTTAATATTTTTAATGAAAAGTAAACATCACTAAAAGTTTTTAAATTATTAAGAGGATGATGGGCGGTTTCAATGAGTCATTCAAGGAAAAGTAGGTAAATACTGAACAGCTATAGTCATAAATGGCTTTCCTGGTGGCTCAGATGGTAAAGCATCTGCCTGCAATGCAGGAGACCTGGGTTCGACCCCTGGGTTGGGAAGATCCCCTGAAGAAGGAAATGGCAACCCACTCCAGTACCCTTGCCTGGAAAATCCCATAGACAGAGGAGCCTGGTAGCTACAGTCCACGGGGTTGTGAAGAGTCAGACAGGACTGAGCGACTTCAATATAGCCATAAATAGAAAACAGTGAATAATTCAACATGCATGTTAAAATGTGAAAGGTATAAAATCTCAGAGTAAGAAAATTATCTCCTTTATAAAAGAAATAAGAAAAATGGCGTCCCTTGTAAATCACTTTTTCAGAACTCTGAAAAATAATTATGACACACAGTAATCTGATGGGGCATTTATTCAAGAAAAACAACAGAATCCCAATAAGAACAGGAAGTGTTGTGGTGTGTTAACTTTCTCTATGTTCTCAAGTAGCATAATTCACCTGAAAAAGAATAGCCTGTATTCTTGGTGAACACCAAAGACCTTGCAGTCACCAGAGAGAGCCATTTCAGAGCTTCATTCCCAATAAATCTGTCATGATTTGGCATACCTGTTCATACTCCTCAAGATCCCACCTCAAAAAAAAAAAAAAAAAATCTGTATTTGCCCTAACAAGGGATATTCCTTTGAGCTCCCCTAAGTATTGAATAACAGTTAATACAAACTATAGACTAATTAAAGTCTTATAAGGAAAAACTGGGGAGTGAGGATGTTTTGAAAGGAGCCAGACATCAAATTGCCAACATTCATCAGATCATGGAGAAAACAAAGGAATTTAGAAAAACATCTACCTTTGCTTCATTGACTACACTAAAGCCTTTGACTGTGTGGATCACAACAAACTGTGGGAAATTCTTAAATTAGTGGGAGTACCAGACCACCTTCCTTGTCTCCTGAGAAACCTGTATGTGGATCAAGAAGCAACAGTTAGAACCAGACATGGAACAACTGAATGGTTCAAAATTATAAAAGGAGTATGAAAAGTCTGTATATTATCACCCTGCTCCTTTAACTTCTGTTCAGAGTATATCATTTAAAATCCAGGCTGGATGAATCACAAGCTGGAATCAAGATTGCCAGGTGAAGTATCAACAACCTCAGATATGCACATGATACCACTCTAATGGCAGAAGTTGAAGAAGAGCTAAACAGCCTCTTGATGGAGATGAAAGGGTGAGAGAGTCAATTCCTAGGCAGGTTGATAAGAAGTCTGGGGTCCCCAAGGAGGAGAAACCAGTCCGGGGTTCTCAAGGATAAGATAGGGGTCTGGAGTTCTCAAGGAAGAGAAAAGGACAAACTTTTTTTTCCTATAGGCGCAAAGCTGATGATTGCACAACAAAACAACTCATCTTGCTCAAGGATATATTTTCCCTTAAACTCTGTACCAATGATTATATAACAACAATGTATGCTGCTTGAGGACATGTTTCTCCTTGAGAAATTTCTGACCAATCCTGTCATCTTAAAATGTATAGCATGGGAGTGGGCCTGGTAAGATCTTTCTATTGTTAGCTCTAATCCTGTTGTCTTAAAATGTATATTGTGGAAATTGGGTCTTGTAAGACCTTTACAACCTTGAGACACTCTTTTCATTTATTGTAATAACCAATTGAAAAAGTATATAGCTTCCTTGCTAGGACTAGCATTGGGCACTCTCTGTATCCCTTCTGATGTCTATGTAAGAAGCTTTCACTTTAATAAAATTCTGCTACACAAAAGTCCTCGAGTGATCAAGCCTGGTCCCTGGCCCCAGAGATAAATCTTCTTCAGAGATCATGAATCTGACATCATTCACTGTGAGCTATCAAGAGGAGAGTGAAAAAAAATGTTGACTTAAAACTCAACATTCAAAAAACAAAGATAATTGAATCTTATCCCATCTTTTAATGGTAAATAGATGAGAAAAAAATGGAAACAGTGGCAAATTTTACTTTCTTGGGCTCCAAAATCACTGCAATGGTGGCTGCAGCCATGAAATTAAAAGACAATCTCCTTGGAAGAAAAACTATACCAAACATAGACAGTGTATTAAAAAGCAGAGACAGAAATTTGCCAAAAAGGTCTGTATAGTCAAGGCTATGGTTCTTCCAGTAGTCAGGTACAGATGTGAGACTTGGACTGTAACAAAGGTTGAGTGCCAAAGAATTGATGCTTTTGAACTGTGGTGCTGGAGAAGACTCTTGGAAGTCACTTGGACTCCAAGGGTATTAAATTAGTCAATCCTAAAGGAAATCCACCCTGAAGAAAGAAAAGAGAAAGAAAGGAGAGGAAGCAGGACAGGATCTGAACCCCAGGAAAGCCCACTCACTGATGGGGAAATCAGTTGAGATGGAAGGGGAGAATCTGAAGCTACTGAAGGAGGATGAAACAGCTGATCTGTGGCAGACAGAACAGAGTGAGACCTATACAGATGATCTGTACCAAAGCCCTGTACACCCAAGCCTGGGACATGTGTTTGCCAGTTCACAGTGGGGGTTGAAAGCTGGAACATAGGGATTGGAGACGAAACTCAGGGGGAAGATTGCTATTGGCTATGAGGAGACAGCCAGAGGGGATGAAAGGGAAGAAATTCACAGCCAGGAATCCTTGTGGAAGAATCTCAGACTGCCATAGAAGCCAGGCACCACTGCTGAGTGACATCACATGCAGGGGATGGAGCCACCATTACAGCCCCACTCTCCCTACATGATAGCGCCTGGCCCAACAGATGCTAGGAAAAGCACCATATCTGGCCTTCTGGTGCTGGCTGCCAGGATCTAGGAAAGTGTCCTCCTAGGACGAGATCTCTTGCACCCATGGCCACTGGTTTTGCTGCACACCTATTGCCACTGAGGCTCCCATTCCCAAGCAGTCATGCCACTTTTGCATCCTGTCCTCACCAGAGCAGACTGCTCCTGGGCAGTCTTGGGAGCAGACTTCTGTGACTGGGCCCCATACACAGGTGGGGTTAAAACCGGAGCTGAGCCCCAGGGGTGGAGTGACTAAGGAAAAGAAACAAAATTCTTTCTGTGCAGTTGCAAAAGCCACAGCTTAAATTCCCGAGATCACCTTAGTAAACCTTACATCCTTGGAATATCTGAATAGACAATGAGTGCTCCCACAAATCAAACGAATCTAACTCTAGCAGCTGTGGATTTGAGGGACTAGTACATGTGGGAGTAGGACCAGGTCTAAGCTGCCCTTGCAATGCACACAGAGAGACCAGAGACCTACCTAGAGATTTTGGATGGCCTCCTGGGGAGGCAAAGGTTGGCTGTGACTCACAGTGGGGACAAGGACACTGACAGCTAAGATACTAGTAAAATACCATTATTATTACTTTTTCTCATGTTTTGCTTTCCTATATTGTTTCTGTTTATTATTATTTGTTTTTATTTTTAGTTTTTTAAGCTTTAATATATTTTTATATTTCTATTTCAATGTTACTGTGTAGTTAGTCTGGTTTTGCTTGTTTTTTTTTTCTTTATTTTGTTCTACTTTGTTTTATATCTTTTTTCTTTGTCCTATTTGTTTCTGTTATTATTGTTTAATTACTAATGGGTGTCCGACTCTTTATGACCCATGGACTATAACCAGCAGGCTCATCTATCCATGGAATTTCCCAGGCAAGAATACTAGAGTGAGTTGCCATTTCCCTCTCCAGGGGATCTTCCTGACCCAGGGGTCTTCTGCATTGCATGCAGATTCTTTACTGTTGTGCCACCAGGGAAACCCCTATCTCTCTCTCTCTCTCTCTCTCTCTCTCTCTCTCTCTCTCTCTCTCT
>SNSB01089896.1:97548-113430 GCA_012922965.1 Capreolus pygargus | reverse complement strand
ACAGGACCCAGGAGAAAGGATCAATGATCCCACAGGAGACTGACCCACACTTGTCTGTGAGTGTCCAGGAGTTTCTAGCGGAGGCGTGTGTCAGCAATGGCCTGCTGCAGGGTCAGGGACACTGAGTGCAGCAGTGCATGCGTGGGACGTTTTGAAGGAGTTTGCCATTATCTTCATTACCTCCACCATAGTTTTGTCTCTGGTCAAACAACAGGGAGGGAACACAGTCCCATCCATGAACAGAAAATTGGATTAAAGATTTACTGAGTATGGTCCTGACCATCAGAACAAGACCCAGTTTCTCCCACTGGGGAAAGAGTGGGGGAAACACTGATGAGAGAGTCAGTCTCTCCCATCAGGAGAGCCTCTATCCTTACCCATCAGAGGGCAGACAGGATGAAAACCATAAACACAGGAAACTAATCAAGCTGATCACATGGACCACATCCTTGTCTAACTCAGTGGAACAATCAGCCATGCCGTGTAGGGCCAGCCATGATGGACAGGTCATGGTGGAGAGTTCTGACAAAATATAGTCCACTGGAAAAGGGAATGGAAAACCACTTCAGTATTCTTGCCTTGAGAACCCCATGAACAGTGTGAAAAGTCATAAAGATATGGCACTGAAATATTAACTCCCCAGGTCAGTAGGTGCCCAATATACTACTGGAGAAGAGGGGAGAAACAATTCCAGAAAGAATGAAGAGCTAGAGCCAAAGCAAAAACAACACTCAGTTGTGGATGTGACCGGTAGTGGAAGTAAAGTCTGATGCTACAAAGAGCAATATTGCATGGGAAACTGGAATATGAGGTCCAAGAATCAAAACAAATAGGAAATGATCAAACAGGACATGGCAAGAGTGAAAACTGACATTTTAGGAATCAGTGAATTAAAATGGACTGGCCTGGGTGAATATAATTCAGACGACCATTATATCTACTACTGTGGGCAAGAATACCTTAGAAGAAATGCAGTAGCCCATGAGTCAACAAAAGAGTCTGAAATGCAGTACTTGGGTGCAATCTCAGAAATGACACAATGATCTCTGATCATTTCCAAGACATAATATTCAATATTACAGTAATCGAAGTCTATGCCCAAACCAGTAATGCTGAAGAAGCTGAAGTTGAATGGTTCTATGAAAACCTATAAGACCTTCTAGAACTAACACCAAAAAAATTTAAAAAAAAAAAAGATATCCTTTTCATCATAGGGGACTGGAATGCAAAAGTAGTAAGTCAAGAGATACCTGGAGTGACAGGCAAGTTTGGCCTTGGAGTACAAAATAAAGCACAGAAAATACTAACAGAGTTTTGCAAAAATAATCCACTGGTTATAACAAACACCCTCTTGCTACAGCACAAGGGATGTCTCTACACATGTACATCACCAGATGGTCAATACCAAAATCAGATTGGTTATATTCTTTAAAGCCAAAGATAGATTAGCTATATACAGTCAACAAAAACAAGACCAGGAGCTGACTGTGGCTCAGATCATGAACTCCTTATTGCCAAATTCAGACTTAAATTGAAGACAGTAGGGAAAACCACTAGATCTTTCAGGTATGACCTCAATCAAATCCCAAATGATTACACATAAATGTGACAAATGGATTCAAGGGATTAGATCCGATAGAATGCCTGAAGAACTATGGACAGAAGCTCATAACAGTGTACAGGAGGCAGGGATCAAGACCAACCCCAAGAAAAATAAATGCAGAAAGGCAAAATGGCTGTCTGAGGAGGCATTAAAAACAGCTGAGAAAAGAAGAGAAAATAAAGGCAAAGGAGAAAAGGATAGCTATACCAATTTGAATGCAGAGTTCCAAAGAATAGCAAGGAGAGATAAGAAAGTCTTCCTCAGTTATCAATGCAGAGAAATAGAAGGAAACAATGATTGGGAAAGAGGAGAGATCTCTTCAAGAAAATTAGAAATACAACTGAACATTTCATACAAAGATAGGCACAATAAAGGACAGAAACAGTATGGACCTAACAGAAGCAGAAGATACAAAGAAGTGGAAAGAATACACAGAAGAACTATACAAAAATATCTTAATGACACAGACAACCATGATGGTGTGATCACTCACCTAGAGCCAGACATCCTGAAATGCGAAATCAAGTGGGTCTTAGGAAACATCACTACGAAGAAAGCTAGTGGAGGTGATGGAATTGCAGTTGAGCTATTTCATATCCTAAAAGATGATGCTGTGAAAGTGTTGCACTCAATATGCCAGCAAATTTGGAAAACTCAGCAGAGGCCACAGGACAGGAAAACATGTTTTCATTCCCATTCCAAAGAAAAGCAATGCCAAATAATGTTCAAACTATTACACAATTGCATTCATCTCATACACTAGCAAAGTAATGCTCAAAATTCTCCAAGCCAGGCTTCAACGGTGCTTGAACCATGAATTTCCAGATGTTCAAGATGGATTTAGAAAAGACAGAGGAACCAGAGATCAAATTGTTAACATTTGTTGGATCATAGAAGGAACAAGAGAGTTCCAGAATAACCTCTACTTCTGCTTTATTGACTATGCCAAAGCTTTTGACTGTGTGAATCAAAGCATACTGTGGAAAATTCCTAAAGAGATGGGAATATCAAACCACCTTACCTGACTCCTGACAAATTTGTATGCAGGTCAAGAAGCAAGAGTTAAAACCAGACAGGGAACAATGGACTGGTTCCAAATTGGGAAAAGAGTATATCGAGGCTGTATATTTTCATCCTGCTTATTTAACTTCTATGCAAAATGTAAATGCATCATGCAAAATTCTGGGCTGGATGAAGCACAAGCTGGAATCAAGATTGCCAGGAGAAATACTGATGACCTCAGATATGCAGATGACACCACCCTTTGGCAGAAAGTGAAGAACTAAGGAGTTTCTTGATGAAAGTGAAAGAAGAGAGTGGAAAAGTTGGCTTAAAATGCAACATTCAAAGAATTAAGATCATGGCATCTGGCCCCATAACCTCAGGGAAAATAGATTTGGAAACAGTGACAGGCTTTATTTTGGGGGGCTCCAAAATCACTGCTGATGATGACTGCAGCCATGAAATTAAAAGACGCTTGCTCCTTGGAAGAAAAGCTATGACAAACCTTGACAGCATATTAAAAAGCAGAGACATTAATTTGCTGACAAAGGTCCATCTAGTCAAGGCTCTGGTTTTTCCAACGGTCATGTATGGAAGTGAGAGTTAGGCCATAAAGAAAGCTGAGTGCTGAAGAATTGATGCTTTTGAACTGTGGTGTTGGAGAAGACTCTTGAGAGACCCTTGGACAGCAAGGAGATCAAACCAGTCAATTGTAAAGGAAATTAGTCCTGAATATTCACTGGAAGGACTGATGTTGAAGCTGAAACTCCAATTCTTTGGCCACCTGATGTGAAGAACTGACTCATTTGAAAAGACCCTGATGCTGGGAAAGACTGAAACAGGATGAGAAGGGAATAACAGATGATGTATGGCATCACCAGCTCAATGGATGTGAGTTTGAGTAAGCTCTGGGAGTTGGTGTTGGACAGGGAAGCCTGGCATACTGCAGTCCATAGGGTTGCAGACTCGAACATCTCTGAGCAGCTGTACTGAACTGACTGACCGTCTGAGGTCTTCTTCTTGGACTAATCTCTTGATCATTATGCACTGTCTTTGGGAAAGACATATTCTTCCATTACTCATCTGGTAGGTTTTGAGGAGTTTGGTGGTAGATGCCAGTATCATTTGCAGCATACCATGGACTCTGAAGGTCAGTAGGGAAGAAAGTATCAACTCCTTGATGGAGCTGGTATTTCAAATGATGGGGAAATTAATAACAGAACTGTCATCTCTAAATAAACTCCCAAGTGATACAGAGGGGTCTCTGCCTCATCCTATCTTTTATCTCTCTTTTAGTTGATGAAGCAACATAGGAGCCTGTCATACACTCAAAACCTGCAGGAAAGTTATTAAGTTCCCCATCTACTGTACATGTGAAGTAATTACATTTCTTGTTTTCTGACCTGACTTTCCTCATTCTTTGTCCATAAGTATACAATCCTGTCTGCTTACGTTTTTGCTTAGGTTTATGACATTTCTTTCTGGTAAATGAAACATCTACTATGTGTGAGCAGATATGTTATAGAAGCACATTCATATTTTTCATTAACTGTAAGTACTGAAACAGTGGCTCACATTTTAAAATATAGAACTGAGTTGGATGAAGGACTTAGTATGTGCCCATCTTCAGTATTTAGCACCCCCAATGACCATTTTACTTTTTAATGAAAATTTAGTGTCATGAAAGGGAATCCCTGGAATTCTGGTCTACTAGTACAATCAACACATTCATGATGAAAGAAATAGCTCATAGACAGGGGATGCAAATTAAAACAGATATTTGTTGAACATCTACAAGTGATCTGACTGGTGGCATGAACAAGGGCCCTACTTACTAAACCCAGAGACTGCTGAAATGGACAAATACCGCCCCCCCCCCCCAACAGCTGTGAAAAGCTCACAGGCTCAAATAAGTTCAGCAATTTCCAGGGTTATTCAGATAATAAGTGAAGAAGATGAGACTCAGACATAATTCTGTCAAGTACCAAAGGCCTAGTTTTCCAGGACAGCAGAACATGTAAGCAGCACAAGCAAGGACAGTTTATAATGTGAAGGGCACTGGTCAGGACAGAAGCAATGCAGGTCAGCATGTGTCCCCAGAATAAGGTCACCAGCAACCTGTACCCCAGAGCAGTGTTTCCAGTCTGATAGGAAATTCCCACTGAGCCAGATCAGGGCTTAGTGACTGAAGCAGACGGTGACTGGACTGGAAAGGAGAGTCCTAGCTGTACAGAGACACAATTGTGATCAATGAGTATGTGCCGGTGAAACACAGCACAAGTTGCCACTTGCAGTGTAGCTGAAAGAGGCTTGCCTTACTCAGGAACATGTGTGACACCGCAGCATTCTCACAGGAGGCCTGGAATGAAAGTGAGACAACAAGACTCCGACTCTCAGGTGCTAACCCTGCACTTGCACCAGCCTGAGAGTGGGCTCTCCTTGTCTCCTCTGTGCACAGGGCCAGGGGTCTGAATCAGAAGGCGAGGGCAAGAGCCAGTGACCAGGTCACATCACAAATGACAGACAACTTGCTGAAGTGCTGTGGGAGCCCAGCACAGAGAGCACGTAATTCCATCTGGGGCAGGATGGGGAAGCCTCCCAGGGGACCATTTGAGCTTTATTTGAAAGAGGAGGGGGGGAAGGGTCTTACTCCAGGGAGTGGGAGCAGGTATGTAGGCTGGAGACTGATGGGGTTTCTTTACTTAGGCCCATAGGGGCACTGACCCTTAAAATGGGGAGGTTTCTCCCAGTTAATTGCAGCTTCTGGGGCTCTCCTTCTGCCCCTGTCCCCACTGTGATTCTCAAAGATCTTGGGCAAGTTCTCAGGAGCTATGAGTGGAGATCTGCAAAGCCTTCCCTCTTACATATGGGCTAGAGTAGTGTGACTTGAGCCCCTGTGGTGGGTAGAAAGTTGTGTTGGGTGTTGTGATCTGTTCTCCTCACACTGGAGAGAAAATAAATGCTCAGAACCAGTCCAGCCAAGAGCTAAGAGGGAAATATTTTTATAAAGAAAGCCCTGCAGAAAGAGGACTGACCAATGTGCCTGGGAAGAGTCACCCACACACTATGGTTGGGCAGGAGCCATGCAGGGGTATAAGCACAATGTGGGAGCAGTCTCTCTACCATGGGGGGCTTCTCCATGTTTAAAAGGTGATGTAGTTGGTGCGACTGATTGGATGGTAGTTAGACTAAGATGAAAAGACCCTGTGAAAGCTGGACCATGAGACTCTCTAGGAGGACAGTTCACTGCCCCAGGAAGGACAGCAGGGTTCACTGGCCTTCAGCTCCCAGAAAGTGAGGGTCCCTGGGCCCTGCTGGGAGACCAGCTGAGCTTCTTGTGCTAGTGGCTTTTGCAGGTGTGTGAGAGGCTGGAGATTCTGGCCTATTTGTGACACAGTAAGCATAAAGGGAAGTGGCTGTGGTTGGCCAAATATTGCTTTACTTCTCAAAGGCTACTGAGACACACCACAGGCCTTTGTTCCTATCCTGGGGTGGTGTGAGGGAGGTGAGAAGCTGTGCTGGGGCAGGTCTGGCCTCCTCCCCCTCATGTGGCTTCTCAAGGTTTGAAACCATCTTAGTGTGAGAGATTCACTGTGATGAAAGAGACTTGAATTCAGAAAGACCCTTGGTTGGGATAGTATAGAACTAGTCCTAGTACTGACTTTCTCATGTGTTGACTTTCCAGACCTTGGGCTATCCATTAATGTCTCTGGATCCTCAGTTTCCACACCTGGAATATGGGAGGTGCTCACAGTTGTACCTATATGCATCTCATGGGTGAAAGTGTTTCACATACCAAAAGGTGCTTGATAAATGATGGGCATTTGTTGAGGCCTGGTGGAGCAGAGACCAGAACCTGCCCCATGACTCCAGGGTGCCGTGAACTGTGCCCTCGTGATTGTCCTTGTAAGCATGCTGAAGGGACATACTTGTGGCAGAGGGTGCTCTCTGCTCTGCTTCACTGCCTGCTCCTGCATCCATCCCCATGGAAACAAAACAAGATGTTTCTGATCAACAGCAAAGCCTTAACTTTACTCCCTCTTTTTGGTGCTCTGATCAAACTCCCCAGTATAGCTATTCCCTAGCATATTAAAAAGGAGAAACATTACTTTGCCAACAAAGGTCTGTCTGGTCAAGGCTATGGTTTTTCCAGTGGTCATGTATGGATGTGAGAGTTGGACTGTGAAGAAAGCTGAGTGCTGAAAAATTGATGCTTTTGAACTGTGGTGTTGGAGAAGACTCTTGAGAGTCCCTTGGACTGCAAGGGGATCCAACCAGTCCATCCTAAAGGAGATCAGTCCTGGCTGTTCATTGGAAGGACTGATGCTGAAGCTGAAACTCCAGTATTTTGGCCACCTCATGCAAAGAGTTGACTCATTGGAAAAGACCCTGATGCTGGGAGGGATTGGGGGCAGGAGGAGAAGGGGACGACAGAGATGAGATGGCTGGATGGCATCACCAACTCGATGGACATGAGTTTGAGTAAACTCCGGGAGTTGGTGATGGGCAGGGAGGCCTAGAGTGCTGCGATTTATGGAGTCGGAAAGAGTCGCACACAGCTGAGCGACTGAACTGAACTGAAAGATCTCATGTGCCTTCTACCAATAAAAGTGCAGGCTGAAAGGAGCCATTTTGTCTTCCTGCCATGGCCAGTAGGAGGGACCCCTGACTCCCCGCTTGCCAAATTACACGTGTCTGTCTTTTCATTACACGCTTTCCCCCTTTTCAGGTCTTCCGCTGTGCCGGACGCAGCAGGCATTGATGGTGATTTAGCTAACTGACCCGAGTCAAGAGGAAATGTCCATTATGTTGATTTAGCAGCAGTAGATCAAGCAGTGACCTCATTTAGCCACATCAAGCTTCCTCACATTCTTAACCCTTTAGATCTTAGCCCCAGCAGTACTCCCATTTCACTGCCATGGATACAGGGGCCCATTTCAATAACATGAACCCAGGACCTCTTATCACCCACCTTTTGGAGCCCTACATCTCTACAGGAGTTTCTCTCGGACCCAGTCTTACAAAATGGAGATAATTGTCATTTGTCACATGGAAAAATATAGTTGTTTTATTTTATCTTTGATACTGCAGCAAATAAGTTAGTTAAACAAAATATTCAGATCCAAATGGCTTTCAACCCCACCTGGGTCAGATAGAAAGTTTATACTCTCTTTAGATTCTCTCACCATCAACTGTCTTTTACATAATTTATTACAGTTTTAAAATTTGACTTGAGAGTAAAGCATACTAGTAGCTATGCTGAGAAAAACTTTTACTAAAAGGCATATTTTATATCAATGATTCTTTGGTAGAATCAAAGAAACAAATTCAAATCAGGGATCCCAGAAACTACATCTGGAACCACACTGTAGAACTGGGCTGCTAACAGTGTCTGCCTCTGCCATGAACAGGAATCTGCAATATCAGGGGATGCTACTCTAATCGTGCTATCTCTGCTTGCATTGCATGCCAGCAAAACAGATGTTCAACTCCTTGCCTAGGCCCCAATATATCTCAGTGTCAAAAGTCTTATGTGTATAAAAACAATGGTGGAAACTTAGCCATCAGAAGTCTGAAAAATGTTTTAAAACTTTTTATAAAAGTTAAAATATAATATGTCAAAATTCATGAACTGAAACTAAAGTAGAACTTAGCAGGAAATTTGTATAATTAAAGAGTTAGATTAGGAAAAAAGAAATAGCTGATTAATATTTCATACTCTAGCTTTAGAACAAGCCAAAAAAAAAAAAAAAGGAAATAAGAAATATCAGAGCAGAAACAAATAGAACTGATAAATCTTTTAAAAGGTGTATATATTTTAAACTACAGTTAAAATTACTCTTAATTGTGAAAAACTGAAAGCTTTTACCTGATTTTAAAAAAAAAAAAAAAAAAGATGTTCTGGTAAACCACTTGTATTGAACATCATACTGACTTCTATCTATCCACTAAGACAATAAAATAAATAAAAAGTATACAGATCTTAAAGGGTAGGTGGTGGGAAATGAAACATTTTTGTAGACAAAATGCTTGTCTATGGAGAAAGCTTTCTAGAACTAATAAGTTTACTAAGAATAAAGAAAAAAAAAAAGGTCAGTGGAGGAAAAAACATACTTTTGTGTACTAATGAAAGATACCAGGCTTAAAAATTTTTAATTCCATGTTCTGGGGAGTCCATTGAGGTTCTTGAAAAAATCTGTAGGGACAGAGATCATCTAGCAAGCTGTGAATAGTGATGAAGAGGGTTCATTAGGCACTGGTGGAACAGAGCCCCAACAGGATTTGAGAGTTTATCCTGGCCTCAGGTACTCATCTCTAGTCCCTGATCCACCCACATTACCATTCAGTCTATATTGAAAATATGAAATTTTGGTTAAATTCAAATTGGGGCACTTCTCCCACAGAATTTTTGCAGAGTACTTAATGATAATATCACTGTATACTGTGGCTAGTGCACCTTGTGTCCTGTCGAATTCTTCCTTCTTATTCCCTGCCACTAGCAAAGCTGACCTTCTGAAAAACTTTAGGGGGAGAAGCCCAGTTCAATACATTCACTGTACAATTCAGAGAAACAATTTTGGTCCCTATCCATTGAAAATATTGCATTTTCAAGTACTTTTAGTCCCCTTTCTATTTGTAATCTGAGTTTGGGGGTGGCTTTAGTAATAACTGACAGAGTTACACGTTTGGGAGGCTTGCGTGTCAGTGTTTATATGTGTGTGTGTATCTGTGTTTGGGTGTGTGTGCTTCCTTGAAGAGGCTTGGATTGGCATGATAGATTCCCATGGTTCTTTCTGATCTTTAGAAATATAATTTAGGTGGAGCTTGCAGGCTAAGCTCGGAAGATTGAAGGAAAGAGAAAAGACATAATTTTGATTTGTTTGCATTTTAAAATTGAGCATACAGCAACTTTCTTTATTTGTACTGGGGGTAATATTGGTGGTGGAAAAGAAGAGAGAGAATTTGCTATGTGAGAGAAGATAACTTTTCAATGAATTTTTAGACTCAGGTAAACCAGCTTATGCTATTAATACTTTAACCTCTCCCACTAAAGAAAGAATACATGTATTGCCTGAATACACAAGCAGTGATTGTTTCTGTATTTATTTCCTGTGAGAGAAGAAGCCTTCTTATTTCTCACTAGGTTCAATATAATACAAAAAAGGAACATGGAAGATTGCAATACAGTGTGATAAGAAGTTATGGAGACATAGAGGAGTATCTCCACTGGTCAGCAGTCAGAGAGAGGGGTAGGGATGGGCAAGCCTATTCCAGGCAACCAAAACATCTAGGGGTGTGGAGTAAGCTGAGAAACAATGTGATGACTTAATGTAACTCTGCTTAAGTGTCCTCACCAAAAAGTACCAAAAACAACTAAAGTTTCACTATTTCTTTCTTCCCAACATTAAGAAAAAAATAATCACATGTGAGGTGCTTAGCACAGGACCTGACATGTCTCTTGAACTCAGTCAACTGCTCCTCAAGGTGGAAGAGAGAAAGGAGTTGAGGACAAGCTCCAGGTTTCCAAAATGGACCACTTACTGAAACTTATTATTGTTCAGTCACCAAGTCATGTCCAACTCTTTGCGACCCCATGGACTGCAACACGCCAGGCCTCCCAGACCCTCATCTTCTCCTAGAGTTTGCCCAACTTCATGTCTATTGAATAGGTGATGCCATCCAAACATCTCATCTTCTGTTGCCCTCTTCTCCTTCTGCCTTCAATCTTTTAAAGCATCAGGGTCTTTTCCAATGAGTCAGAACTGAGAATATGGCCCCAGAAGTAGGTTGGAAGCTGAAGACAACAAATGCAGCATCAGACACATTGAGACTGAGCCCCAGTGGAGACATCTAGTAGAGTTGAATGCAGGGTCTGATGCTTAGCAGAGAATGATTTGGGGAAAGAGTTTGGGGCATCAGCAGCATGTGAATGATAACTGAAGCCAATGGAGTAGGTGTCAGTGAGAGAATGAGAACTGAGATGAAAAGGCAACTGTCCCCAAACACTTGGAAGCAGCAACGTCTGAGGGAAGGACAGAAGTAAAGGAAGAGGAGCCAGAAAAGGAGCCTGAGCAGGATGGTGCATATGGAGGGGAGACCCAGGGAAGGGGATATGAAGGAAGCTGACTGAATAGAGACTTTACAAAGGAGGGAGGAGTCAAAAGTGTCAAGTGCTGGAGTGGCAGTGGGTCACCCTGTGATAGCCTAAGGAGTCCTGATGAAGAAAGGCCAAGAAGTGAATGTCTTGAAGCAAGTGTGGAGGTGTGACTGTGATGTGGAAGCAACAGAATTAGGACAATAGTTGTGACTATGGGGTAAATGGTGAAGTAAAGAAAGGAGTGTTCTAAGAGCACTCAAGGGCTCCAGGAAAGGAGTGAGCAAAGTAGGATCAGTTGAAAATAGCAGAGAAAGAGGAAATATGAAAGAAACCGTTTTCCCAAATAGATGAGAAAAGATCAGACTTGAAGCACAGGTGAAGGTACTGTTAACCATTGAGAAGTTTACACATTCTCCCAAAATCTACATGGGGCATTCTCCAAAATAGGCCATATGTTAGGCCATAAACAGCCTTCTTAAACTCAAAAGGTGGAAATCATACAAATTATATCCTCTAACTCCAACTGAATGA
Organism: Capreolus pygargus; assembly: GCA_012922965.1. Lineage (NCBI taxonomy): Eukaryota > Metazoa > Chordata > Mammalia > Artiodactyla > Cervidae > Capreolus > Capreolus pygargus. The sequence goes on along the minus strand of SNSB01089896.1, from coordinate 102,196 downwards.
AAGTGGAAAATGGTAGCAACAGAAATATGGAAATATGTGGAAATTAAGCAATACATTCTTCATCAACCAAAGGGCAAAAGAATAATTCACAAGGAAATTGGAGAGTTTACTGAGATGAAAAAAACTGAAAACACACAACATTCCGCACTTACAGGATGCAGCAAAGGCAGTACTTGAGGGAAAGTTTAAGTGTAAAACCCCATGCTAAAGAAGAAGGATCTCAAAACAATAACCAAAACTTCTAACACAAGAAACTATAATATAAAGAACAAACCAAACATAAAACAAACAGAAATACAGAAATAATAAAGATTATATATGCCAATGTATGGATTGATATATCACATCTTATTTATTCACTCATCAGTTGTTAAATATCTGTGTTATTTTGACTTTTTGACTACAAAGAATAATGCTGATTATTCTCTGTAAACGTGGTTTCAATTTTCTTGGATGTTTACCTAAAAGTGGCATTGCTGGGTCATATGGTAGCCCTATGGTTACCTTGCTGAGGAACTGCCAAAATATTGTTCAAAGTGGCTGGACCATTTTATATTCTTAGTATCAGTGTATGAGGGTTTCAGTAGCATACTGAGCACCTACAAACCTGGGGAGTTCATCTTTCAGTGTCCTATCTTTTTGCCTTTTCATACTGTTCATGGGGTTCTCAATGCAAGAATACTGAAGTGGTTTGCTTTCCCTTCTCCAGTGGACAACATTCTGTCAGATCTCTCCACCATGACCCGTCCTTCTAGGGTGGCCCCACATGGCATGGCTTAGTTTCATTGAGTTAGACAAGGCTGTGGTCCTGTGATCAGATTGGCTAGTTTTCTGTGATTATGGTTCAGTGTGTCTGCCCCCTGATGCCCCCTCGAAACACCTACCACTTTACTTGGGTTTCTCTTACCTTGGACGTGGGGTATCTCTTCATGGCTGCTCCAGCAAAGCATAGCCACTGTTCATTATCTTGTACGAGGGGTATCTCCTCACGGCCGCCCCTCCTGACCTTGAGCGTGAGGCAGCTCCTCTTGGCCCTCCTGCACCCACGCAGCCACTGCTCCTTGGACGTGGGGTTGCTCCTCTCGGCCGCTGCCCCTGACCTTGGGCTTGGGGTAGCTCCTCTTGGCCACTCCTGTGCCGTCGCAGCCTGGTGCTCTCAGTCGCTGCCCCTGACCTTGGGAGTGGGTAGCTCCTCTCAGCCGCGCTCTGCAGTCCGTCACAGATGTTCAACCTTGTTTTAGAAAAGGCAGAGGAACCAGAGATCAAATTGCCAACATCTGCTGGATCACTGGAAAAGCAAGAGAGTTCCAGAAAAACATCTATTTCTGCTTTATTGACTATGCCAAAGCTTTGACTGTGTGGATCACAATAAACTGTGGAAAATTCTGAAAGAGATGGGAATACCAAACCACCTGATCTGCCTCTTGAGAAACATATATGCAGGTCAAGAAGCAACAGTTAGAACTGGACATGGAACAATAGACTGGTTCCAAATAGGAAAAGGAGTACGTAAAGGTTGTATATTGTCACCCTGCTTATTTAACTTCTATGCAGACTACATCATGAGAAACGCTGGGCTGGAAGAAGCACAAGCTGAAATCAAGATTGCCAGGAGAAATATCAATAACATCATATATGAAGATGACACCACCCTTATGGAAGAAAGTGAAGAGGAACTGAAAAGCCTCTTGATGAAAGCAAAGGAGGAGAGTGAAAAAGTTGGCTTAAAGCTCAACATTCTGAAAACTAAGATCATGGCATCTGGTCCCATCACTTCATGGAAAATAGATGGGGAAACAGTGGAAATAGTGTCAGATTTTATTTATTTGTTTGTTTATTTATTTATTGCTCCAAAATCAGTGCAGATGGTGATTGCAGCCATGAAATTAAAAGACACTTATTCCTTGGAAGGAAAGTTCTGACCAACCTAGATAGCATATTTAAAAGCAGAAACATTACTCTGCCAACAAAGGTCCATCTAGTCAGGGCTATGGTTTTTCCAGTGGTCATGTACGGATGTGAGAGTTGGACAGTGAAGAAAGCTGAGCACCAAAGAATTGATGTTTTTGGACTGTGGCATTGGAGAAGACTCTTGAGAGTCCCTTGGACTTCAAGGAGATCCAACCAGTCCATCCTAAAGCAGATCAGTCCTGGCTGTTCATTGAAAGGACTGATGCTGAAGCTGAAACTCCAATACTTTGGGCACCTCATGCAAAGTGTTGACTCATTGGAAAACACCATGATGCTGGGAAGGATTGGGGGCAGGAGGAGAAAGGGATGACAGAGGATGAGATGTCTGGATGACATCACTTTCTCAATGGACATGGATTGGGTAGACTCCGGGAGTTGGTGATGGACAGGGAGGCCTGGCGTGCTGCAATTCATGGGGTCGCAAAGAGTCGGACACGACTGAGTGACTGAACTGAACTTATGAGGGTTCCAATTTCTCCACATTCTTGCCAAGAGTTGTTACTGTTAGACTTGATTCTAGTCATCCTAGCAGGTGTGAAATGGTATCTCAATATGGATTTGATTTTCATTTCCTAATGATTAATGTTGTGCACCAATATTGTTATTTACTGGACCTTTATATATACACTTAGGAGAATTGTATATTCAACTCCTTCATCCATCTAAAAAAAATTTGTCTTTTATTACTGAAGTAGGAGGACTCTTCATAAAATAGTGACACTAGACTTATCAAATATGTAATTTGCAAATCTTTTGTGCCATTCTCTGGGATGTTGTCTCAGTCTGTTCATGCTTGCACAACAAAAATGTTGTAGACTGGATGACTTAAACAACAAACATGTACCTATATTCTAGAGACTAGAATTTCCACGATCAAGCTACTAGAAGATTCAAGGTCTGATAAACCAGGCCTGCATCATAATTTATAGATAGAAATCTTCTCTCTGTGTCCTGAATGGTGGAAAGGGTGACAGAGCTTAATACTTGGGCCACCTGATGTGAAGAGTTGACTCTTTAGAAGAAATGGACAAATTCTTAGAAAAGTATAACTTTCCAAACCAGAGCCAGGAAGAAATAGAAAATCTTAACAGATCCATCACAAGCACGAGAATCAAAACCAAAATCAGAAATCTTCCAACAAACAATCCCAGGACCAGATGGCTTCACAGCTGAATTATACAAAAATTTAGAGAAGAGCTAGCAACTATCCTACTCAAACTCTTCCAGAAAATTGTAGAGGAAGGCAACTTCCAAACTCATTCTATGAGGCCACCATCACCCTAATACCAAAACCAAGCAAAGATGTCACACAAAAAAAGAAAACTACAAGCCAATTTAATTGATGAATATAGTTGCAAAAATCCTTAACAAAATTCTAGCAAACAGAATCCAACATCATGACCAAGTGGGCTTTATCCCAGGGATGCAAGGATTCTTCCATATTCACAAATCAATCAATGTGATACACCACATTAACAAATTAAAAGATAAAACTGTATGATTATCTCAATAGATGCAGAGAAAGCCTTTGACAAAACTCAAAATCCATTTATGATAGAAAAAAACCTCCAGAAAACAGGCATAGAGGAAACATACCTCAACATAATAAAAGCCATATATGATAAACCCGCAGCAAACATTATCCTCAATGGTGAAAAATTGAAAGCATTTTCCCTAAAGTCAGGAAGAAGACAAGGATGCCCATGCTCACTACTACTATTCAACATAGTTTTGGAAGTTTTGACCACAACAACCAGAGCAGAAAAAGAAATAAAAAGAATCCAGATTGGGGAAAAAAGAATTAAAACTCTCACTGTTTGCAGATGACATGATCCTCTACATAGAAAATCCTAAAGACTCCACCCAATAATTACTAGAACTAATGAACGAATTTAGTAAAGTTGCAGCATATAAAATTAACACACATAAATCCCTTGCATTCCTATAAAATAACAATGAGAAAATAGAAAGAGAAAATAAGGAAACAATTCCATTCACCATTGCAACGAAAAGAATAAAATACTTAGGAATATATCTACGTAAAGAAACAAAAGACTTATACATAGAAAACTATAAATCTCTGATGAAAGAAATCAAAGAGGACACAAACAAATGGAGAAATATACCGTGTTCATGGATTGGAAGAATCAATATTGTCAAAATGGCCATACTACCCAAAGCAATCTACAGATTCAATGCAATCCCTATCAAGCTACCAACAGTATTTTTCACAGAACTCGAACAAATAATTTCACAATTTGTATGGAAATACAAAAAACCTCGAATAGCCAAAGTAATCTTGAGAAAGAAGAATGGAACTGGAGGAATCAACCTGCCTGACTTCAGACTATACTACAAAGCCACAGTCATCAAGACAGTATGGTATTGGCACAAAGACAGATATATAGATCAATGGAACAGAATAGAAAGCCCAGAGATAAATCCACGAACCTATGGTCACCTTATCTTCAACAAAGGAGGCAAGGATATACAATGCAGAAAAGACAACCTCTTTAACAAGTGGTGTTGGGAAAACTGGTCAACCACTTGTACAAGAATGAATCTAGAACACTTTCTAACACCATACACAAAAATAAACTCAAAATGGATTAAAGATCTAAATGTAAGACCAGAAACCCTAAAACTCCTACAGGAAAACATAGGCAAAACACTCTCC
>SNSB01089896.1:28170-97538 GCA_012922965.1 Capreolus pygargus | reverse complement strand
GACATAAATCACAGCAGGATCCTCTATGACCCACCTCCCAGAGTAATGGAAATAAAAGCAAAAATAAACAAATTGGACCTAATTAAACTTAAAAGCTTTTGCACAATGAAGGAAACTATAAGCAAGGTGAAAAGACAGTCTTCAGAATGGGAGAAAATAATAGCAAATGAGAAAATGACAAAGAATTAACCTCAAAAATATACAAGCAGCTCCTGCAGCTCAATTCCAGAAAAATAAGCGACCCAATCAAAATATGGGTCAAAGAACTAAACAGACATTTCTCCAAAGAAGACAAATGGCTAACAAACACAAGAAAAGATGCTCAACATCACTCATTATTAGAGAAATGCAAATTAAAAACACAATGAGGTACCATTTCACGCCAGTCAGGATGGCTGCTATCCCAAAGTCTACAAGCAATAAATGCTGGAGAGGGTGTGGAGAAAAGGGAACCCTCTTACACTGTTGGTGGGAATGCAAACTAGCACAGCCACTATGGAAAACAGTGTGGAGATTTCTTAAAAAACTGGAAATAGAACTGCCGTATGACCCAGCAATTCCACTTCTGGGCATACACACCAAGGAAATCAGATCTGAAAGAGACACATGCACCCCAATGTTCATCGCAGCCCTGTTTATAATAGCCAGGACATGGAAGCTACCTAGATGCCCATCAGCAGACGAATGGATAAGGAAGCTGTGGTACATATACACCATGGAATATTACTCAGCCATTAAAAAGAATTCATTTGAATCAGTTCTAATGAGATGGATGAAACTGGAGCCCATTATACAGAGTGAAGTAAGCCAGAAAGATAAAGACCATTACAATATACTAACACATATATATGGAATTTAGAAAGATGGTAATGATAACCCTATATGCAGAACAGAAAAAGAGACACAGATGTATAGAACAATCTTTTAGATTCTGTGGGAGAAGGAGAGGGTGGGATGTTTCAAGAGAACAGCATCGAAACATGTATATTACCTAGGGTGAAACTGATCACCAGCCCAGGTTGGATGCATGAGACAAGCGCTTGGACCTGGTGCCCTGGGAAGACCTAGAGGGATCGGGTGGAGAGAGAGATGGGAGGGGGGATTGGGATGGGGAACACATGTAAACCCATGGCTGTTTCATTTCAATGTATGACAAAATTCACTACAATTTAAAAAAAGAAAAATTGATTCAAATCCTGAAAAAAAAAAAAAAGAATAAAATACTTAGGAATAAATCTACCTAAAGAAACAAAATACCTATATATAGAAAACTATAAAACACTGATGAAAGAAATCAAAGAGGACAGAAATAAATGGAGAAATAACCATGTTCATGGATCATAAGTGTCAATATAGTGAAAATGAGTATACCACCCAAAGGAATCTATAGATTCAATGCAATCCCTATCAAGCTACCAATGGGATTTTTTCAGAGAATTAGAACAAATAATTTCACAGTTTGTATGGAATTACAAAAAACTTTGAATAGTCAAAGCAACCTTGAGAAAGAAGAATGGAACTGGAGGAATCAACCTGCCTGACTTCAGGCTATACTACATAGCAACAGTCATCAAGACAGTATGGTATTGGCACAAAGACAGAAATATAGGTCAATGGAATAAAAAGCCCAGAGATAAATCCATGCACCTATGGACACCTTCTCTTTGACAAAGGAGGCAAGAATATACAATGCAGAAAAGACAACCTCTTTAACAAGTGGTGCTGGGAAAACTGGTCAACCACTTGTAAGAAGGAAACTAGAACACTTTCTAACACCATACACAAAAATAAACTCAAAATGGATTAAAGATCTAAATGTAAGACCAGAAACCCTAAAACTCCTACAGGAAAACATAGGCAAAACACTCTCTGACATAAATCACAGCAGGATCCTCTATGACCCACCTCCCAGAGTAATGGAAATAAAAGCAAAAATAAACAAATTGGACCTAATTAAACTTAAAAGCTTTTGCACAATGAAGGAAACTATAAGCAAGGTGAAAAGACAGTCTTCAGAATGGGAGAAAATAATAGCAAATGAGAAAATGACAAAGAATTAACCTCAAAAATATACAAGCAGCTCCTGCAGCTCAATTCCAGAAAAATAAGCGACCCAATCAAAATATGGGTCAAAGAACTAAACAGACATTTCTCCAAAGAAGACAAATGGCTAACAAACACAAGAAAAGATGCTCAACATCACTTATTATTAGAGAAATGCAAATTAAAAACACAATGAGGTACCATTTCATGCCAGTCAGAATGGCTGCTATCCAAAAGTCCACAAACAATAAATGCTGGAGAGGGTGTGGAGAAAAGGGAACCCTCTTACACTGTTGGTGGCAATTCAAACTAGTACAGCCCCTATGGAGAATAGTGTGAGGATTACTTTAAAAGCTGGAAATAGAACTGTCATATGACCCAGAAATCCCACTGCTAGGCATACACACTGAGGAAACCAGAATAGGAAGAGACACATGCACCCCAATGTTCATTGCAGCACAGTTTATAATAGCCAGGACATGGAAGCAACCTAGATATCCATTGTCAGACAAATGGATAAGGAAGCTGTGGTACATATACACCATGGAATATTACTCAGCTATTTAAAAAAATGCATTTGAATCAGTTCTAATGAGGTGGATGAAACTAGAGTCTATTATACAGAGCGAAGTAAGTCAGAAAGAAAAACACCAGTACAGCATACTAATGCATATATGTGGAACTTAGAAAGATTTTAACAATGACCCTATATGCGAGACAACAAAAGAGACACAGATATAAAGAACACTGTTGGACTCTGTGGGAGAAGGCAAGGGTGGGATGATTTGAGAGAATAGCATTGAAACATGGATATTATCATGTGAAATAGATCGCCAGTTCAGGTTCAATGCATGAGGCAGGGTTCTAAGGGCTGATGCACTGGGATGACCCTGAGGGATGGGATGGAGAGGGAAGTAGGAGGGAGGGTCAGGATGGGGAACACATGTACATCCATAGTTGATTCATTTGAATGTATTGTATTGTGGTGGTTTTTTGCCATACATCCACATGAATTAGCCATGGGTTTACATGTGTTCCCCATTCTGACCCTGCCTCCCACCTCTTTGTAAAGTAATTAGCCTCCAATTAAAAATTTTTTAAATAATATCAAAAAATATAAATAAACTCAAAAAAAAAAAAAAGAAAGGAAAAGAAAAGACCCTGATGCTGGCATAGACTGAAGGCACAGGAGAAGAGGGCAGTAGAGGATGAGATGGTTAAATAGCATCACTGACTCACTGGACACCAATTTGAGCAAACTCCAGGAAATAGTGAAAGGCAGGGGAACTTGGCATGCTGCAGTCCATGGGGTCACAAAGAGTCAGACATGACTTAGCATCTGACAACAAGGCAGAGAGAAAGTCGCAAAGATGACACTATTTGATTAGTGTTAATGCCTCTGGTCAGAAGTGGTAGTTGTGCTTCTGCTCACATTCTGTTGATCAAAGCAAAATAACCTGGATAAGTCCAACATGAGTAGTGCAGAGAGGTACCATCCTCACATAGGAAGGGCAGTTATTATTTGGGAATAATAATAAATAAATTTTATTCTTTATGTTACTTGTCTGGCTAGAATCTATAGCATAATGCTGAATACAAGTAGGGGGAACAAACTCTTTTTTCTGATCTTAGGTGGAAAACTTCCCCGTCTTTCACTACTAAGTATGAGGTTAGCTATGAATTTTCATAGATCTTTATCATTTGAGGAATTTCTCCTCAATTCCTACATCATTTAACGAAATGATGTTGTATTTTGTCAAATACTATCTTGAGGTCTACTGAGTTTGACTATTGTGTTTTCCCTTTAACCTACTAGTATAGTATTTTGTTTTGATCGATTGTCACATGTTCAATCACCCTTGAATTCCTAGGGAAAATCTCACTTGATCACGCTATATAATCCTTTTAAAGTGATGTTGGATTTTTTCTTAATTTTTGAAGACTTTTTAATCTTTATTAGTGAAAGGTATTGGTCTATAGTTTTCCTTTAATATTTTTGTCTGGTTTTGGATCAGAGTAGTTCTGATATCATAGAATTAGTTGGGAGTGTCAGAGATAAAGTTACTCTGTGATGTGTTCTAGACTCTAAGGGTTGCCATAACACAATACCAAGACAAGGTGGCTCAAACAACAGCCATATACTTTCTCACAGTTCTAGATGCTGAAAGTTGAAGTTCAAGATGTTGGCAGGTTTGATTTCTCTTGCGGTCTTGCTCCCTAGCTTGCATAAGGCCCCTTCTTGCTTGTCTTCACATGGGCTTTCTCTGTGTGTGCACCTAACTCATCACCTAAGGAGCCCAGTGATTCAGATGTAGTGCCCTGCCTTTAGGACTTTTTAACCTAGCTGCCTCCTTAAAGACCGTATCTCCAAATACAGTCACATTAAGAGTTAGGACTTCAAAATTTGAAAATAAGGGACAAGCGGAAGGGTTATAATTCAGCTCACAACTGGAGTGTTTTGCATAATTATTCAATCTCATTGTTTGTTATAGATCTGTCCAGATTTTCTATTTCTTCTTCAGTTCATTTTGATACTTTGTGTATTTCTTGGAGTTTCTCTATTATCTAGGTTATCAAATTCGGTCATACAATTATTCATAGTATTTCCTCATAACCTTTTTTATTTCTGGGCATTGTTAATTAACATCCTAATTTATACAAGTTTGCTCAGATTAACACCAACGAAGTTCAATGGGCTTCCCAGGTGGCACTAGTGGTAAATAACCCGCCTACCAATGCAGGAGACATAGAGATGTAGGTTCAATCCCTAGGTTGGGAAGATCCTCTGGAGGAGGGCATGACAATTCACTCCGGTATTCTTGCCTGGAGAATCCATGGACAGAGGAGCCTGAGGGGTACAGTCCATAGGGCTGCAAAGCGTTGGACACAGCAACTTAGCACGCATGCAGTATACAAAATCTTTGATCTTATGTACCTCTTTCTCCTTCATTTTCGCTGCTACTGTTGTACTAAGTTTATCTTTTATCTAGTGTGCCCATAACACATTTTTATTTTAATTGCTTTCTGGAAGTTGTCTTTTAAATAAGATAAGAGAAAAAAACTGTGATAAACAACCACAAAAAGATTACATTGCTTTTAATATTTATCTTTTTTGTTTCCTGTACTGGTACTCTTCCTTAGTTTATATGATTTTATTTATTGTACATGGTCTTCTATTTTAGCCTGATAAAGCAGGTGTGCAAGTAAAAAATTTAGTTTTTGTTTATCTGAGTGTGTCTTAACTGATACTTAAAGAATAGCTTGCTGTTATTGAGATCTTGGTTGACGTTTTTCTCTCGACACCTGCATTTGTCATCCCTGGGTCTTCTCCACTCCATGGTTTCTGAAATAAACTGTTAATTTTATTGGGTAATCCCTTGTAATATGATGAGTGACTTTTTGTTTCTACTTTCGAGATTCTCTGTTTTTTGATAACTTGGTTATGAAATGCCTATGTGTAGACCTCTTTGAATTTATTCTATTTTGACATATTGAGCTTTGGGGGGGGGGATTTATCACTTTGAATCTTCTGTGTGGTCCTTTTATTTTCTCTTCTCTTTTTATGAGAATCCATTATGTGTGTGCTGATACTGTCCCTCAGTTTATTGCTGATGGTGTCCCTCAGTTCTCTGATAATCTGTTTATTTTTTGTTTTCTTTTCTTTCCATTCTTAAGGTTGGATTATCTAAATTCTGATATTTTTGATTTGTTAGGATTTTTTCTGCCTGTTCATAAATGTTATTGAGTTCCTCTAGTGATTTTTCTACAAGTTATCATATTTTTAAACTCCAGAATTTCTACTTTGTCCTTTATATTAATTTCTATATTTGATGACACTTACTATTGATGATACTTTGATCTTAAGTTTTCCTTCTATTCTTCACATTTGATTTCCTTCAGTTCTTTGAACTTATTTAAACGACTAACCTAGAATCTTTGCCAAGTAAGTTCCATATTTGGTTTTCCTCAGAGATATTTTCTATTGATTGTTTTTTCCTATGTGTATGGATCATATATTCTTGCTTCCTTGTCTTGTATGTTTTATTGGAAATTATACATTTAAAATAATAACATGTAACAACTCTGGAGATCAGAATCTCCTCCCTAAAAAGACTTCTTAAAATTGAGATATAATTGACATGTAAAATTGTGTAAGTTTAAAATGTACAATATGTTGAGTCAGTAGTGAGTGCAATATAATTACTATGACAGCATTAGCTAACACTTCTATCATGATATGATTCTAATTGCTTTGTTGTTGCTACTGCTACTGCTTGTAAATTTTTATAATTTTTATTTAAAAGTTGACTTTTTTACTTTTCTGAAAATATCCTGAATTTTGTTGTGTGTGTCCAGTGGAGTTGGTTGGCTTAATAGGCAACTAGTGTTGAAAGGAAATCTCCTTAAATGTCTGGAACTAATGCATCTTTTAGTCTTTGGTGAAGATCTTTGTTTGAATTTTGGGCTTGTCTTCAATACTCATTCCTACAATTCACAGCTCTGCCATAGGCTTCAGTTCCTACTTGTGATGATCTCCAACGTCAGTTGCAAATCAAGGAATAGGACCATCTCAGGCTTTTTCTGAAAATGTACATAGCTGTATGCATTTCTTTACTTATAGAGCCCTCAAAATATGTCAGAACTTTTCAAAGCATCTATGAACATATCATTACCAAGATTTTCCTGCTAAGATATTTGTTAGTGTCTTGTTTGCATTACCAGTTATCCGACTCCTCAGGTATCCACAAAATGGAAAAATTGCTCGCAATTGCTTTGATGAATGCCACTGGGTAAAATCATTTCACAATGGAAGAGCTCTGAGTGAGGTTAAATACAGACTTCCTTGCAAAAGAAGTCTTCCAAATTACCAGCAAATACTTGATATCATAACAACTTATTAGCAGTGATTCTGTCTTTTCAAAGCTCCTTGTTTGTCTTTGTCACCTTGAGATACTATAACAAAATACCATAGAATGGGTGATTTAACAAGACAGTTTTTTCTCACAGTAATGGGACTGGTTGAAAATCAAAATGCTGACTGAATCAGTTCTTGGTGATGGCCTCTTCTTGGCTTGCAGATGACCAGTTCTTGCTGTAACTCACAAGGAAGAGACAGAAAGACCTCTCAAGTATCCTTTCTTGTAAAGACAATAATCTCATCATGAGGGCTCCACCTTGTAGACCTCATCCAATTCCTTACCTCCCAAAATGCCCTATGTCCAGATAACATCATATTGGAGGTTACTGATTCAACATAAAACTTTTGGGAGAAAATAAACATTTGGTTCATAATACTGTTCTGAATGTGATTCAGCCTTTTTTTTTTTTTTTTTTTTTAATAGACACTTCTCCAGTTGCCACAAACCACTGGATACTTTCTAGCATTCTGAAAAAGATCTCCAAAAGTGTAGTTGATTTTCTCACACTTGTTAAGAAGAAGAGAATTTTGTATGATCCTAAATTTTCTACCTTCCACATTGTAATACATATGTTAAATTATTCATTGTTTTCTAATCATATCTAAAGTTTTTCAATGTGTGCTATGTGTGTTATGTCTTTAGTCGCTAAGTCATGTCTGACTCTTTACAACCCCATGGAATGCAGCATACCAGGCTCCTCTGTCTTACACTATCTCCCAGACTTTGCTCAAATTCGTGTCCATTGAGTTCGTGATGTTATCTAACCATCTTATCTTCTGCCATCCCCTTCCCATTTTGCCTTCAGTCTTTCCTAGCATCAGGATCTTTCCTGAGTCAGCTCTTCACATCAGGTTGCCATAGTATTAGAGCTTCAGCTTGAGCATCAGTCCTTCCAATGAATATCCAGAATTGATTTCGTGTAGGATTGACTGGTTTAATCTCCTTGCAGTCCAAGGGACTCTCAAGAGTCTTCTCAAGCACCACAATTTGAAGGCATCGATTTGTCAGTGCTCAACCTTCTTTATGGTCCAACTCTCTCATCCACACATGACTACTGGAAAAACCATAGTTTTGACTCTACAGACCTTTGTCAGTAAAGTGATTTCTCTGCTTTTTAATATGCTGTCTAGATTTGTCATAGCATTTCTTCCAAGGAGCAAGCACATTTTAACTTCATGGTAGTGTCACAGACCACAGTGATTTTGGAGCCCAAGAAAATAAAATCAGTCACTGCTTCTACTTTTTATACATCTATTTGCATGAAGATATTGGACCAGATGCCATGATCTTAGTTTTTCGAATGTTCAGTTTCAAGCCAGCTTTTTCACTCTTCTCTTTCACCCTCATCAAGAGACTCCTTTAGTTCCTCTTCACTTCCCGCCATAAGAGTGGTGGCATCTGCATATCTGAGCTTGTTGATATTTCACCCAGCAATGTTCATTCCAGCTTGTGATTCATCTGTTCCAGCATTTCTCATAATGTACTCTGCATATAAGTTAAATAAGCAGGGTGACAATATATGGCCTTGTCATACTCCTTTCCCAATTTGGAACCAGTCTGTTGTTCCAAGTCCAGTTCTAACTGTTGCTTCTTGACCTACATACAAGTTTCTCAGGAGACAGGTAAGGAAGTCTGGTACTCCCATAAGTTGAAGAATTTTCCAGTTTGTTGTGAGCCACACAGTCAAAGGCTTTAGTGTAGTCAATGAAGCAGAAGTAGATGTTTCTCTGGAACTCCCTTGTTTTCTCCTTGATCCAATGAATCTTTGGCTCACTGAAACCATCCTTCATCCTGTTTATAATTTTTAATATAATTTTATTGATGTATAGTTGATATACAATGCTATGTTAATTTCAGGTGTACAGCATAGTGACTCAGTATGCTGATAGCTTATACTCCATTTAAAGTTATTACAGGACTTCCCTGTTAACCCAGTGGTTAGGAATCTGCCTGTCAGCTCAGGGGTCATGAGTTCCATTTCTGGTCTGCTAAGATTCCACGTGCTGCAGGGCAATTAAGCCAATGTGCTGCAAATTACAGAAGCCTGCACACATTAGAGCCCTTGCTCTGCAACAAGAGAACTGAGAACCTCCACATCACAGGTAAAGAGTAGGCCCCGTTCACACAATTAGAGAGAAAGCCCATGCACAGCCAAAACAAAAACGTTATTGCAAGATAGAGGCTACAATTTCCTGTGTTGTGCAATATACCCTTGCTGCTTATCTATTTTATATAGTAGTTTGTATCTCTTCGTCCCATTCCCCCATTTTGCCCCTCCCACCTTCCCTCTCCCCACTGGTAATCAATTGTTTTCTGTATCTGCCAGTCTGTTTCTGCTTTGCTATATATTTTCATTGGTTTTATCTGATAACTTTTAACACCAAATAGACACCTGATTATGGAGCAGGAGGTAAGTAGGAGAAAATGAACAACGAAGGCAAGCTGTCACCCTGCAACTGCTGCCAACTGTTCCCCTCCCCAGCCCAGCTCTGAAATGCCCTGGTGCTCTGCTGCAAATGCTACAGGCTGGAGTGGTGGCTTTTCTCTCTCAGGCCAGCCAGAATGGTCAGGGAGAAGATCATAAGTCAGATCGTCTCTACCAACATCTTTTATCTAAGCACCTGGCCCTCCTTACTCCTGGGGCTGAAGTTTCCTTCTACACCAGGCAGCGATCATCATCTCCATACTGAGGTCCTTTCTCTCTCAGTTAAAACTTGAGTTTCTCAAAATCTACAGTCTTCTCTCCCTCCTGGTCAAGTCCATGGCTCAACTGATGTCAACAGTGCGTGAACACCTTGTTGCTTACTTAAAATATAACCTTGGACAAGTTATTTAATCTCTTTGGACATTCTAGACACTCCTCAATAGAAGTGAATTGAAGTCACTCAGTCGTATTCGACTCTTTGTGACTGCATGGACTGTAGCCTACCAGGCTCCTCCATCCCTGGGATTCTTCAGGCTGGAATACTGGAGTGGGTTGCCATTTCCTTCTCCAGGTGATCTTCCCAACCCAGGGATCGAACCCAGATCTTCCTTATTGCAGGCAGACTCTTTACCATCTGAGCCACCAGGAAATGTATGTAATGATTAGATAATAGAGTTGTTTTGAGGATTTGATTCAGCAAGTAATGTTGATTAGCTGAAAAGACATGTATAAATCTTCTGGTAGAGTGTAGGTATTGAATCAAAATTTTGGCCACCTGACGTCAAGAGGACTGATCTGAAGCTGAAACTCCAATACTTTGGCCACCTCATGCAAAGAGTTGACTCATTGGAAAAGACCCTGATGCTGGGAGGGATTGGTGGCAGGAGGAAAAAAGGACAACAGAGGATGAGATGGTTAGATGGCATCACTGACTCAAAGGACAGGAGGACATGAGTTTGAGCAAACTCTGTGAGATACTGAAGGTCAGGGAAGCCTGGTGTGCTGCAGCCCATGGGGTCACAAAGAGTTAGATATGACCTAGTGACTGAACAACCACAAATACTTCGTGTAATTCAGTCCTTAAGTGGGGTGTCTTGTCCTGTGCAATTCAAATAAGATAGATATCATCACTCATGATGTTTTCTAGAAGTCCAGAGCCTTCCTATAATTTCTGTCATTTCCTAGGAATTTTGACTCTCATTGTCATTTCTCTGATGGGTTTTCCTGGGCTCCCCATCTCATTCAGCTCTACATTTCTTTCTTATCCTATACCCTATACATACACATATATACTTGGCTGCAACAGACTCAAGCATGCCTTCCTTTAATTCCCCAAAACATTACCAGTACCAGGTAGTTCCATGCAGTAAGCTCTTACCAAAGGTTCAGTACGGCCATGTGTGCATGTGTATCTGCTATGCCTTAGCACAGGAAGAATGGGATGCTGAAAATGAAATAAGACCTCTGGATATTTTTAAAGTCCCTGACATTTTACCAGCATGGATTAACTGTTGCCTGCCTCTTCTCCCAGTGTTGCTAGTCTCTAGTGACATGGATTAACTGTTGCCTGCCTCTTCTCCCAGTGTTGCTAGTCTCTAGTGACATTGCTAGTTTCCCCTCTCCAGGGTCCTCCTTCCCACTGCCCATCACCCACATGGTTTTCATGACTAAAATGTTCTCACACTAGGATTTCTCTCATGACAGTTGTGAGAACCAGTTGGAGGAGAGGATTGTGACTTTCTCTCCAATGCCCTAAAGGCAACCAGTGAATGAGCAGCTAGTATTTTAATTCAATATAAATAGTTTCTGACCGCAGGTTGCACAAGCCACATTTATGCTGATTCGTCTGCTATTAGGTGGAGTAGGGAGAAAATAAAACTAGTTTGAATACTCTCTTGTCTGGGATACTGCAGAGAAAATTTTGGAAGGAGCACAGACTAGGATTCAGAAGACTTGCTTGAAGCCACTAAGATGGAGAGAGAAAGGGGCTGTGATTGGGGGGATGTGTCATCAACTTGATGTCAAGAGTCCAGATCTTGCCCTTTGTTTACTCCTGTGACCTTTTACAGGTAAAAAAAAAAAGTCCCTCTTGGAGGAGGGTTTTACATCCATAAAAGATTTAATATGAAGTACCTGACCACCTTAAGTGCATGGTAATGGGGCCAGTCCTATGGATCCAGCTTCGGGACTTTCTGCTTGAGCAGTTAAGGGAGAAGCCTCAATGGGAAGGAAAAGGAGGTACATTAGGAGGATGGTGCTGCTCCTCCAGAATATGAGAGGTGAGAGTCTTGGATAATGTGGGCTATCCAGCATGGGGAGAAAAAGACACGGCCTGACCCTCAGCCAGTTGTGTGGAGGCTGATGCAGCTGAGGCTGTGGTCAGGAGGAGTGTGTAGATGTCTATCTTTTCCCCTCTGTGAGAGCAGGAATGGACCTGGTGGAGACTAAAGGGAAATGCTTGGTTGTGGTACAATTTCTATGGGGGTCTGGTTTTGCCTGTATATATAGGGAGCCCTGGTGATAGCTGGGAAGGCCATACACATGCAAGAAATAGGTAAATGCCAATATTTGTGTTGGGATGTGGGAAGTTCACACTGCCCCTGAAGAACTTTGTTCCTTGCCCACAGCTTCCTACATAGGCAACTGAGAGTTGAAGTTTCTGAAAAATTAGAAAATTTGACTCATTAAATATAAAAGAGACAGAGCAGCCACGAAGCCAAGATGGGGCTTTGTTGTCCTTTAGTCTCTGAATCATGTCTAACTCTTTTGTGATCCCATGGACTATAATCTGCCAGCCTCCTCTATCTGTAGAATTTTCCAGACAAGAATACTGAGTGGCCTGCCATTTGCTTCTCCAGGGGATCTACCCAAACTGAGAACTGAACTTGATCTCTTACATCTCCTGTGTTGGTAGTCGGGATTATTTACCACTGAGCACCTGGAAGACCAAGATGGGGCTTAGCCTAGCCTTTTTGCGGAGCATGACTTCTGTGCCTGACTGTAGCCTGGCACTGGTAAGCTGGTCTGCCCGGGGCGGAGCTGTTACCCCAGGGAATCATGGAAGAGTGTGTGAGAACTCCAAGCTGGCTGTGACTTCACTGAGTGGGGTCTTTTCAACAGTATGCCAGGCACATCATATAGTGAAATTATTTATACATTCATTTTAAAATTACTTATTGAGTGCATAGTGTATATACTGGGGATAAGATAAAATGGCTTTCTCAAGACTGACAGAGCTCGGGCTTCCCAGGTGGCGCTAGTGGTAAAGAAACCGCCTGCCAATGCAGGAGACATCGACTGACAAAGAACTAACATGCTGGCCAGTAGTCAACTAGAAACAGATTTGTTAGCTCCACCCTGAGGGAGGGAAGCTGGGGCCCAAGCTTTTCTCTTCTCTTAAATCTACCTTCCTCAATATTTCCTCTGCAGCTGAACAGGCTGGCAGGCAACCTGCAATGAGGCTCTTCTCAGAAGACCCCTACCTCTGCCGGACCTCCTGGCTCCTGGGATTCATCAGTCTCCTTCCCAGTGAGTGATCTGGGCTCCTGGGGAAGGAGGGATATTGGATAAAGCCAGCAAAGTAGGACCCTACCACGTGGAGTGCTCTCTAGGTTTTGACGTCTTGTTGAACCAAAGGGGAAAACAACTCTGTTATAAATTTTCAAATGCAATGTGCTTGGTTTAGAGCCCTAGAGTGCAAGGAAAGAATAATAAAGCCTTTGATTGGGTGGCAAGTCTGGGACCCCTGAGTTCAGGCCACCTTGTCTACATTAAGAGAACCATTTCCAGGGAGGTGACGTTGCTTCTGCTGCAATAACAGGGAAGCCAAGAGAGCCTGCCCAGGGTCCTAGGGAGAGGGAGGGAGACAAAGAACATGGCTCCTTGGGACAGAGGGCAAGGGATTGAGGTTCTTCTGGTCTAGACTCAGAGGGGCCCTGGAAGCTTATACAAAACATCTTGGAGGAGGAGGCCGACTAGAGCCCCAGGTCTGGGCTATAGGAAGCAACTCTAGTCAGGCTCCTTGGGCTTCTCTACTAAGAAAGGATAGCGAACATGCACTCTCCACCAGGGTTTGGGGTGCAGATCATAGCAGATCTTCACAAAGGAGAGGGTCCTTGCAGTCTCCAGTTTATCTTAAAAGAGTTTATAAATTTTGCATTCCACCTCAGTGTTAGTTTTCATTTTGAAAATTTGAAAAATTACCTCCCAGTAAAACAAATTATCTGGAAGGATGCCCTCTATAATGCAAAGCCCTGTTTTAGGGCAAAATCCTAGAAACAATTGATCTTTACATCAATTTGGAAATGATTGAACAAGATGGGAAGTTTCTATACGGTAGAGTATTATGAAGCCTTAAAAAAATAAAGCAGTCTACCAATGGGCTAGGAGGTATTTCTAATTTTTGATAGTGTCAGATCCATAGATTTCCATCAGTAAGATGCAGGAAACTGTATTTAATAAAATCCTAATCTTGTAAATGAAACAGTAATCTTTGATATTTAAAATTGTCTCTACACCCATGTATTTATGAAAGTAAGAGAAAATGCAGAAGAAAATGTAATAGATGACTAAGAGGGGATTAAAATGGGGGAAAGATTTGGAGGTGGGAGAAGAAAAAATGGAGAGAATAAGGAGTTAAGCAAAAAAAGAGGAACTGAAAGAAAAAGAGAATGTCCTAAAGAAGGATGCATACCAAGCAATTATCCTTCAATTAAAAATAAATAAATTTGGAAAATTCACAAGAAGGGTGTGAATACACGAATAAATTTATGAAAGATTAGACATTTGTACATATAAAAATTAAATACAAACTAATGAATAAGAAAATATAGTGGATTGTGAATTCTGGATAAATTTAAATGAATTAGTGAGCATTTGTAAAAACGGTCCAACTAATACTAATAAAGGGCATTGAAATAAGGACTATATCCCATTTAAGTAGATTGCTTCTGTCTACCTTAAAATGTAGACTTTCTTCACTTTTCCAGTGTTAGTTAACTGCAAAAATATGTTCAAAATTATAGTCTTTTCCAAAGTCTAGGACTAGAAATTCACAAATAAAAAATAGAGATGGAGACAAAGTGAGATAAAGGGAGAAAAAGAGAGAGAGAAATGGCTTGTATTTCACATGTCAGAGATGACACAGTCTACACACAGAGAAGGAAAATGACTTTCTCAGGTTCCCCCAGGATGTGGGAAGGAGTGGAATTTGTTGTCCCCTTAGCCCCCACCTCCACGATACTGAATAGATGGACACTTCCCAGTGGAGGCTGGTCACCCTGGGTGAAATGGAAGAGGCATCTTTGAAAGGAACATTAAATTGCTCTACACATTTGGAGGGGTGAGTGGTGAGGAGTGATGCTGTGGGTGAAATATCTTTGTCGTTAGCATTCTTAACATCTTTAACCCTTTTCTGGACATGAGTTTGGAAGTAGTGGGAAAGGAAACTTGAACATGAGTTCAGTTCACACTGGAATTTCCCAGAGACACAGAAGCTACTGATAGGCCCTGGAAAGATGCACTCACCATAGCAATAGTCTCCTTCATGCCCTCAGAGTGTCCCTGTGTCTACTGGCAGAACACAAAGAAGAAAGGGCCCCTACCATCACTGACATCTAGAGAGAGTCATGGAGACAGAGGAGATAGTGCAAAGGTACAGGTGGGTTTGATTATGAGTGGAGAGAAAACGGCTATTGATTTCCTGGTGTGATGACGAAGGAAGGGTCAGAAACGTGAATAAAATCTTATGTTGATTTTTAAATTTTATATCATTTAAATAAATTTTACTGTCTTGTTTATAACCATAGCCTTTCTGGCTTAATTTTCTTCTTCAGGATTAGACCTTTTGCAGTTCACAATAAACTGTCTACATTCTTTTTCTATGTCTTCTTTTTCTATGTGGTGGTGCTCACCACCAGCTTCTGGGTCCATCCTCCCAGCAGCCTGAGGGCTGAGCCTCCTCTCTCCCTGGTTCACTCATTTCCAGCAAGTGTAGGGTCTGGTACGTCTGCCGTTTAACTCTCCACTTGCCAGAAGTCTCTGCTCTGCTGTGTGTGCATGCTAAGTAGCTTCAGTCATGTCTGATTCTGTAACTCCATGGGCTGTAGTCCACCAGGCTCCCTTGTCCATGAGATTCTCTGGGCAAGAATACTGGAGTGGGTTGCCATGCCCTCTTCCATGGAATCTTCCTGATCCTGAGATCAAACCTGCATATTTTATGTCTCTTGCATTGAAAGGCAGGTTCTTTATGACTAGTGCCACCTGGAAAGCTACTCCCTGCTCTGCTAAACCCCTGTAATTATTTGCTTCCCCTTTCCCAGGAGAGAAAGTTGGAGGATGAGTCTCCAGGAGCTGCTCAGATGCTGGTGATGAGACAGCGGTGCTGGGAGAGAAGCCCCTGGGAAGGACAGGGTGGGGAGCCAATGGGAGCTCCTGCAGGGAGAAGCACTGGGCTGGGAGAGGGGAGCCCTGGTGCCAGGAGTGGCTCTGCCCTATGTGACCCAGGACAGGTTCACCCTCTGGAGGGCCTTCCTCTGTGACAGGAGGGGCCTGGGCAAATGCCCCCTAAGGGCCTTCCCAGCTTCTGTCCCCAGAGAGGACTCTCCTGTGTGTATGTCAGGCCTCTGCTCTGTCTCCCCATCCCATGTATCCTAGTCCTATGTCACGACAGGGACTGACAGCAGTGAGCCTGTTCTGGGTACCTACAAAGAGGAGACCCCCGACCATTACTGTGGTCACTTCTCAGCCCTGCATGGAATGAGGGATTCTCTTCTTCAAGCATCCCCTTTGGAATCCAGTCTGGCCCTCTGTTTTCTCTGCCTCTGCTCCTGAGAGGGGCGTTTAGACTACCTCCTGAAGGACAACATCGTTCACAGTCTATGGAAACTTTGTTTGCAAACCATTCTCTGGAAATATAGTAAAGTAGTATTAAGTCTAATGTAAGGCTCCAGGCCTGTGAGGGGAGTTGAAGGGACTGGGATGGAGGCCTGACCCCAAGGAGATGCCTAATTCAGTAAATAAGTTATTAAATAAATACAAAGAAATATCTGAAGTACACATATATATGAATACTGGCCTGAGTCACTCTCTACTTCTAATGAGAGCCAGGAATGGATATAAGTACAATAGAGGAAGACAGGCTTGATATGAGGAGAACTTACTCATGTGGAGAGAGAACTTTTTTCCTGACAGGTAGAGGCCAACCCAGGTGGATCATGACCCCCTGGAAAAAGCAAAGTATTGTTCCCTTCAGGATAAGACTGCATTGCTTTCTCTGGTTCTGTTCTGTCCTACCCTGCCCCCCAAAAGGGCAGAGGGTAGCCAGTCCCTGGGGCCTGTGTCTGGTGAGGGAGGGTGGGCTCAGAATGGGGTGGCCCTGAGGGGAATGTGCCCACTGGTCTCAGCTCTGCAGGAAAGTGATCGAGGAAGGCCCACTGCAACCTCTTGGGAACTGGCTAGGGAAGTGCTGACTCAGTGGCAGGGACAGCAGAGCTCACTAAATGATCACTTGCTCACTCTCATATTCTAGTCCCTGGTAGTTAGCCAGGGCCTTGTGACCAGTGCTGGTCAGAGAGCAAGAGCCAAGAGCACGCTACCTCTAGACAGAAGTGTGATTCTCCCGTTTCCCCTCCCTGCTGTGGGGCTGGGAGCCTGTGAGGACCCTGTGGGCTCCATGCAGGTGGTGGAGCCTCCACTCCGTGTGATGGGATCCCCCCCCTCGCTCCCTCATGGGGACTGTGGTGGGTGATATAAACTCCTCTTGTTCTAAGACCTTGAGGTGTTTTAACTGCTTGTTACACAGTGCAGCCTAGCCTCTCCTGGCTACCACATTGCTTAGAAGCAAAAAGGAGAACAGCATTCATATTTGTGTTAGGTATTTACTGTTGTGTAACCTGCCACCCCAAAAGTTAATGCCTTAAACACCATCAGGTAGAGTGTCACATTTTCTCTAGGCCAGGACCCAGCTGGGTCCTCTGGCTCGGGGTCTCTCAGACTGAAATCAAGGTCTTAACTGAGGCTACATCAGCTCAGGATCATCTGGGAAAGATCTGCTATCAGGAAGCTCCTGTTGGACTGAGGGCCTCAGCTCCTCCCTGGATGTTGACCAGAGGCTCCTTCGGTTCCTTGTTACATGGGTCTCCCCAGTAGGGCAACTGACAGCATGGCAGCTGGATTCCTCAAGGCAAGCAAGGGAGAGAGTGAAAGAGAGTGTGTGAGAGGGTAAGCAAGAGGGAAGTCACAGTCCTATGTACTCTAAAACCACTGAGTGACATCCACCGTGTCTGCTGCGATCCATTCCTGACAGCAAGTCACTAGGTGCAGTCCACACTCCAGGGAAACAAGTGTGTGAACACAAGGAGGCAAGGATGTAAGGAGACATTTTAAGTGCCTTCTACAGTTAAGCACCTAATTTGTGCCTGAAAATGTGCTGGGTGCTTTGCATTTATGATGTCATTTAACTTATACTGACCTTATAAGGTTGGTAAAGAAATGTCAGGTTAGTAAATTTATGTAACCTATTCAATGTTAAACTTCATTAGAAAGAGCACTTGATTCCAAAGTTATTTCAATTAATTGTACTTGGCTGTCTTACTAGAATCAAGGAATTATATTGGGTAGAATACTTTAAAAAGAGGTTTGTGGGGGTTCTTTCCTTTATTATTGATGGAAAAAAAAACACAACCATATTTTCAGTTTCCAATCCTTTAGGCAGCTGCAGCACTGGGGCCAAGAGTCCTGGTGCATGTGGCTCTGGAGTTCAGGATTCTGGAGCCCATGTTCCCCTGCAGGGGATCCGAGGAGGTTCTGTGTTGTTTCATGTGATCAAGAAGCAAGAAGCTGAACCAGAGAAGGTCTCATGGGGCTTTGGCCCTGAGTCAAAATTCAGTGTCCTGCTGCAAGTCCATCATGGGGCAGACACTCCAACCTGGGTCAGCCTCCAGGACAAGTACCAGCAGAGGGTCCATGTACCCAACATCTTGTCCCTGAAGATTGAGAACCTGACCTGTGAGGACAGTGGACACTACCGGGCTCGAGTCAGCTTTACTGGAGGATTAGAACTTACCCAGGTTTTCCTCCTCACCGTCTATGGTAAGTGACACCTCCTCATCCCACTCCATGGCTTCCCTCCTTGTTTTGTCCTAGGAGGCTCACAGAGACCCCATTTCATAAGATTTTATTTAGATCCCAACCTTCAGAGTTTGTTTTCTCACCCAATAATAAGATGTGCATGTTAGCCACAAAAGGAGAGCAGACTCGAGATTCACAAAAGGGAGAAAATCACTTCAGTATTTTGAGGCAAGAAAATGGGAATTTATACAGTAACATGGATTTTTCTTTCTAAAATTGAGTTGCTTAATTTCTCAATTTGTTTTCTATTACTACTGTAGCAAACTACCAGAAAAACGTATGGCATTAAAACCTCTCAAACTGATTATCTTACCATTTTGTAGGTCATAAGTCAGACTTGGGTCTCATGGGGCAAAATCAAGGTGTTGGCAGGCCTGTATTCCTACCTGGTGACTCAGGGAAGAATCCATTTCTTGCCTTTCACACCTTCAAGTGGATACCTGATTTCCTTGTCTGGTATCCCCCTTCATTCATCTTCAAATCATCAAATTCATCTCAAATTGCACCCATCTGATCTGTCCTTCTGCCTGTGTTTTTCACTTATTTTTGATGAGAAGTATTTAATTTTTTTGCACTATGCCTTTTACTGTGATCTGTGACAAATAAACTAGATTCAGCTTTGTAGCTAACAATGACAGCAACAATAACAGCTTGATAGCAACAAGTAAATTTTTTATAAAGAAATTAATAAGTCCTTGAACATTTCCAGTTGCCAAAATACATAGATACTAAGCAAGAGGCCACTTGAGAAAGGAAGATTAAGATACCAAATGTTTAGACCAATAAACAATGGTAACAGGGTCAAACAATTCAAGCTAGGTATGAAGTTAATATTTTTTTTTAAGAAAATACTTTATTGAGGTTTGATTGATATACAAAGAGCTGTGCATATTTAATGTGTCTAACCTGGAATAGGATCTATCACTGAATTATTTTGCACTTGAATATCTTATAATTGCACATGAAATAGGTCTTGAGATCTGTTTGGCTAGAAAAAATAAATAGCTGAGGAAGCAAATAATAGTTAGGTGGCCGTGGGTGAGTCATTTAACATGTAACTTAATCTAAAAAGTGACTGTAATTCTTTATTTTTCTTAAGGTATTTTCTGAACCAGGTGATTGCTTAAAATTCCTCCCAGTTCTAAGAGAGATTGAATCTGTGAATTATTTTAGAGGGATGTCTCAAGAAGATATTTCCTCAAAAAAATTTAAGGCATTATCAGATATATCAGATGGGCTCTTAAATTATAATAAAGTTTATATTAACTATACAGTATTATTTTTCAGAAGAACTATAGGTAATTTTCATACATGTGTGTGTGTGTGTGTGTGTGTGGTCTTCCCCAAAGGCTCAGCAGTAAAAAAAATCCACCTGCAGTGCAGAAGGGGCTGAAGACATGGGTTCAATCCCTGGGTTGGGAAGATCCCCTGGAGGAGGGCGTGGTAACCCACTTCAATATTCTTACCTGGAGAATTCCATGGACAGAGGAGCCTGGCAGACTATGGTCTATAGGGTTGTGAAGAGTCAGACATGACTGAAGTGACTGAGCACATATACTGGTGAAACTGCCACCATAACTTATGCCAAAAAATCAGATTCATACCCTCCAAAAGTTTCCCCCTGCCTTCTTCATTTGATTGTTGTTGTTGCTTATGTAACAGCACAAAATTTAAGTGTAGTCTACAGTGTTACTAATTATAGGCATTAAAATTACTTTACATATATTATGTTGTATTGTTAACTTTAGGCACTATGCCATACAGTATATCTCTAGGATTTATTCATCTTGTGTAACTGAACTTTTGTACCTTTTGACTAATACCTACCCATTTTTCCCTCCTCCCATATCTGTGCAAGAACCCTTCCACTCTCTGTTGCTATAAGACTGATAACAAAAGACTCATCAAATAAGTGATTATATGTAGTATTTGTTCTTCTCTCTCTGGCTTATTTTACTTAGTGTAATGTCCTAGTGCTTCATCTATGATTGTCAGAAAAGGCAAAATTTCCTTCTTCTTTATGTTTGAATAATATTCCTCCAGATGAAATTGAAAAAGGAGAATGAAAAGCTGGCTTAAAATTCAATATTCAAAAAGCTAAGATCATGGCATCTGGTTCCATCACTTCATCACAAATGGAAAGGTAAAAGTGGAAACAGTGACAGGCTTTATTTCTTTGGTTTCCAAAATCACTGCAGACAGTGACTGCAGCCATAAAATTAAAAGACACTTTCGCCTTGGAAGAAAAGCTATGACAAACCTAGACAGCATATTAAAAAGCACAGACATCACTTTGTCAACAAACATCCATCTAGTCAAAGCTATGGTTTTATAGTAGTCACGTACATTTGTGAGAGTATTTGGACCATAAACAGGGTTGAATGTCGAAGAATTGATGTTTTCAAATAGTTGTGAAGAAAAGTCTTGAAAGTTTCTTGGACAACGAGGAGATCCAAGCCAGTCAATCCTAAAGGAAATCAACCCTGAATAGTCCAAAGCTGAAGCTCCAATATTTTGGCCACCTAATGCAAAGAGCCAGCTCTTTGGAAATGATCATGATGCTGGGAAAGATTGAGGGCAGGAAGAGAAGGAGGAGACATAAGATGAGATTATTGGATGGCATCACTGACTCAGTGGACATGAGTTTGAGCAAACTCCAGAAGACAATGAAGGACAGGGAAGCCTGGCATGCTGCAGTCCAGGATGTTGCAAAGAGTTGGACATGACTTAGTGACTGACCAACAACAATATTCCTTTGTGTGTATATACCACATGTTTATCAACTAATCTGGCAATGGATATTTAGGTTGTTTCCATGTCTTGTATATTGTAAAAATTTTGCAGTGAACATGGAATTGCAGATATATTTTTGAAATTGTGATTTCAGTTCTTTTAGATATATACCCAAAGTATAATTGCTGAATCATAGAGTAGTTGTAAGTCATAGACAAAGTTATGGTTTTTCCAGTAGTCATTTGGTATGGATGTGAGAGTAGGACCATAAAGAAGGCTGAGCATCAAAGAATTGATGCTTTTGAACTGTGGTGTTGGCGAAGACACTTGAGAGTCCCTTGGACAGCAAGGAGATCCAACAACTCAAAGGAAATCAGTCCTGAGTGTTTATTGGAAGGACTGATGCTGAAGCTGAAACTCCAATTCTTTGGCCACCTGATGCGAAGACCTGACTCATTGGAAAAGACCCTGATGCTGGGAAAGATTGAAGGTAGGAGGAAAAGAGGATGACAGAGGATGAGACAGTTAGATGGCATCACCAACTCGATGAACGTGAGTTTGAGCAACCTCTGGGAGTTGGTGAAGGACAGGGAAGCCTGGGATGCTGCAGTCCATGGGGTTGCAAAGAGTTGGACACACAACTGAGCAATGAAACAACAGTGAGTAGTTATATTTTTAATTTTTGAGAAACTGTACTATTTTCCAAACTGGCTGCACCAATTTACAATCCCATCAACAGTGTATGAATATCCCTTTTTCTCCAGCCCATCAGCAACACATCTTATTTTTCTGTTTGCTAGTAGCCATCACAACTGGTATAAGAGTATTCTCACTGTGGTTTTAGACTTCCCCTGTGTCTCAGCAGTAAATAATCTGCCAGCAGGGCAGGAAACACAGAAGATGCAGATTTGATCCCAGGGCCAGGAATATCCCCTGGAGGAGGAAATGACAACCTGCTCCAGGATTCTTGCACACACTGTGGTTTTGATTTTCACTTTCCTGGTGAGTAATAATGTTGAGTGATTTTTTCATATACCTGTTGGCCATTTTTATATCTTACATTCACAAATGTCTATTCACTTCAATTCAGTTCAGTTCAGTTCAGCTGAGTTGCTCAGTCGTGTTCGACTCTTTGCAACCCCATGAATTGCAGCACGCCAGGCCTCCCTGTCCATTAACTCCTGGAGTCTACCCAAACTCATGTGCATCAAGTCAGTGATGCCATCCTGCCATCTCCTCCTTAGTCGTCTGCTTCTCTTCCTGCCCCCAATTCCTCCCAGCATTAGTGTCTTTTCCAATAAGTCAACTCTTCGCATGAGGTGGCCAAAGTATTGGAGTTTCAGCTTCAGCATCAGTCCTTCCAGTGAACACCCAGGACTGATCTCCTTTAGGATGGACTGGTTGGATCTCCTTGCTGTCCAAGGGACTCTCAAGAGTCTTCTCCAACACCACAGTTCAGAAGTATCAATTTTTTGGCTCTCAGCTTTCTTCACAGTCCAACTCTCACATCCATACATGACCACTGGAAAAACCATAGCCTTGACTAGATGGGCCTTTGTTGACAAAGTAATGTCTCTGCTTTTTAAAATGCTATCTAGGTTGGTCATAGCTTTCCTTCCAAGGAGTAAGCATCTTTTAATTTCATGGCTGCAGTCACCGTCTGCAGTGATTTTGGAGCCCAAAAAAATAAAGTCTGACACTGCTTCCACTGTTTCCCCATCTATTTGCCATGAAATGATGTGACCAGATGCCATGATCTTAGTTTTCTGAATGTTGAGCTTTAAGCCAACTTTTTCACTCTCCTCTTTCACTTTCATCAAGAAGCTCTTTAGTTATTCTTCACTTTCTGCCATAAGGGTGATGCCATCTGCATATCTGAGATTATTGATATTTCTCCCAGCAATCTTAATTCCAGCTTGTGCTTCTTCCAGCACAGCGTATCTCATGATGTACTCTGCATATAAGTTAAATAAGCAGGGTGATGATATACAGCCTTGGTGTACTCCTTTTCCTATTTGGAACCAGTCTGTTGTTCCATGTCCAGTTCTAACTGTTCCTTCTTATTCCCCATTTTTAACTGGATTATTTAGGTTTTTTTCCTATTGAGTTGTGTGGGTCCCTTATAAAATTTGGATACTAACCATTTATCAGATATACAGTTTGCAGCTATTTTCTCTCATTCCCACAGGTTTTCTTTTCACTCTGTTGATGTTTCCTGTGCTGTGCAAAAACTTTTCAGTTTATCATAAACCCAATTGTCTATTTTTGCTTTATTGTCTATGCTTCTGTTGTCATATTCAAACAATTATTGTCAAGGCCAGTGTCAGGAAGATTTTTCCCTTTGCTTTCTTCTCAGAGTTTTACAATATCTGGTATTACTTTTAGGTTGTTAATCCATTTTAAGTTTACATTTTATATCGTGTAAGCGTCCAATTTCATTCTTTTGCATGTGGATATCTGGTTTCCCTAGCATCATTTTTTGGGGAAGACTTCCCTTTCCCCATTTTGTATTCCTTGTTTCCTTGTCAAACCTCAGTTGGCCATATACGGATGGGCTTATTTCTGGGATTTTTATTCTGTTCTATTAGTTTATATGTCTGTTTTTAATGTCTATTTTAAGTAGCATTGTAATATACTTTGAAATAAGGCAATGTGATGCTTCCAGTTTAGTACTTGCCCTAAGCTGCTTCTGCTATTTGGGATCTTTTGTGGTTCCATATGAATTTCAAGATTTTTTTCTCTTTTTGTAAAAGCTCCCTAATTATATTCACACAGTTTGGATAGAATCTATAGATTGCTTTGGTACTGTGAAAATTTCAACATTGTTAACTCCTCAAATTCATGAATATGTAATGTCTTTCTATACTTTGTGTGTATATATCTATCATTAATATTTATAGTTTTGGGTGCACAGATTTTTCAATCCTTAGTTAGGATTATTCCTAGATATTTTATTCATTTTGATTGTAATGTAAGTGTGATTATTTTCTTGATTTCCTTTTCTGATAGTTCGTTGTTAGTGTATAGAAGCGCAAAAGATTTCCATATGTTGATTTTGTGTCTTGCAATTTTGTTGAAATCACTTATTAGTTCTAAAAGAACTTTTCCGTGAAATGTTTAGATTTCTCTACATACAAGATCATGTCATTTGCAATAAAAATAATTTTACTTCTTCCTTTCCAACTTGGGTGCCTTTTATTTGCTTTTCTTGCCTGATTGCTGTTGCTAGAAATTCCAGTCCTAATTTGAATAGAAACAACAAACAGACACATTTGCCTTGTTCCTAGAGGAAAAGCTGTCAATCATTCACCATTGAGTTTATTGTTAGTTGTGGGCTTTCATATGTGGCCTTTATTGTGTTAAAGTAGCTTCCTTCTATTTCCCCCCCCTTTAATTTATTTATTTTAATTGGAGGCTAATTATTTACAATAGTGTAGTGGTTTTTGCCGTACATTGACATGAATCAGCCATGGATGTACATGTATTCCCCATCATAAACCCCCCTCCCACAACCGTCCCCATCCCATCCCTCAGGGTCATCCCAGTGTACCAGCCCTGAGCATCCAGTCTAATGCATCGAGCCTGGGTTGGCAATCTGTTTCACATATGATAACTTATATGTTTCAATGCTATTCTCTCAGATCATCCCACCCTTGCCTTCTCCCACAGAGTCCAAAAGACTGTTCTATACATCTGTGTCTCTTTTGTTGTCTCACATATAGGGCTTTTGTTACCATCTTTCTAGATTGCAAATATATGCGTTAGTATACTGTATTGGTGTTTTTTTCTTTCTGGCTTACTTCACTCTGTATAATAGACTCCAGTTTCATCCACCTCATTAGAACTAATTCAAATGTATTCTTTTTAATGGCTGAGTAATATCCCATTGTGTATATGTACCACCTTTTCTAATCCATTCATCTGCTATTGGATATCTAGCTTGCTTCCATATCCAGGATATTATAAACAGTACTGTGATGAACATTGGGGTACCCATGTCTCTTTTAATTCTGGTCTCCTCAGTGTGTATGCCCAGAAGTAGAATTGCTGGGTCATATGGCAGTTCTATTTTCAACTTTTTAAGGAATCTCCACACTGTTCTCCATAGTGGCTGTACTAGTTTGCATTCCCACCAACAGTGTAAGAGGGTTCCCTTTTTTCCACACCCTCTCCAGCGTTTGTTGCTTGTAGACTTTTGGATAGCAGCCATCCTAACTGGCGTGTAATGTTACCTCATTGTGGTTTTGATTTGCATTTCTCTGATAATAAGTGATGTTGAGCATCTTTTCATGTGTTTGTTAGTCATCTGTATGTCTTCTTTGGAGAAATGGCTGTTTAGTTCTTTGGCCCAGTTTTTGACTGGGTCATTTATTTCTCTGGAATTGAGCTGCAGGAGTTGCTTGTATATTTTTGAGATTAATTCTTGGTCAAATGCTTCATTTTTTGTTATTTTCTCCCATTCTGAAGGCTGTCTTTTGACCTTGCTTATAGTTTTCTTTGTTGTGCAGAAGCTTTTAAGTTTAATTAGGTCCCATTTGTTAGTTTTTGCTTTTATTTCCATTACTCCGGGAGGTGGGTCATAGAGGATCCTGCTGTGATTTATGTCAGAGAGTGTTTTGCCTATGTTCTCCTCTAGGAGTTTTACAGTTTCTGGTCTTACTTTTAGATACTTAATCCATTTCAAGTTTATTTTTTGTGTATGGAGTTAAAAAGTGTTCTAGTTTCATTCTTTTACAAGTGGTTGACCAGTTTTCCCGGCACCACTTGTTAAAGAGATTGTCTTTTCTCCATTGTATATTCTTGACTCCTTTGTCAAAGATAAGGTGTCCATAGGCGCATGGATTTATCTCTGGGCTTTCTATTTTGTTCCACTCATCAATATCTCTGTCTATGTGCCGGTACCATACTGTCTTAATGACTTAATGACTGTAGCTTTGTAGTATAGCCTGGAGTCAGGCAGGTTGATTCCTCCAGTTCCATTCTTCTTAAGATTGCTTTGGCTATTCGAGGGTTGTTTTTTTTTTTTTTTTAATTTCTATACAAATTGTGAAATTATTTATTCTAGTTCTGTGAAAAATACCATTGGTAGCTTGATAGGGATTGCATTGAATCTATAGGTTGCTTTGGATCGTATACTCATTGTCACTATATTGATTCTTCCGATTCATGAACATGGTATGTTTCTCCATCTATTTGTGTCCTGTTTGGTTTCTTTCATCAGTGTTTTATAGTTTTCAGGACCAGACGGCTTCACAGCTGAACTCTACCAAAAATTTAGAGAAGAGCTAACACCTATCTTACTCAAACTCTTTCAGAAAATTGCAGAAGAAGGTAAACTTCCAAACTCATTCTGAGGCCACCATCACCCTAATTCCAAAACCAGAGAAAGATGCCACAAAAAAGAAAACTACAGGCCAATATCACTGATGAACATAGATGCAAAAATCCTTAACAAAATTCCAGCAAACAGAATCCAACAACATATTTAAAAGATTATACATCATGACCAAGTGGGTTTTACCCAGGAATGCAAGAATTCTTTAATATCTGCAAATCAATCAATGTAATACACCACATTAACAAATTGAAAGATAAAAACCGTTATGGTCATCTCAATAGATGCAGAGAAAGCCTTTGACAAAATTCAACATCCATTTATGATTAAAAAAACCCTCCACAAAGCAGGAATAGAAGGAACATACCTCAACATAATAAAAACTATATATGACAAACCCTCAGCAAACATTATCCTCCCTGGTGAAAAATTGAAAGCATTTCCCCTAAAGTCAGGAACAAGGCAAGAGTGCCCACTCTCACTACTACTATTCAACAAAGTTTTGTAAGTTTGGGCCACAGCAATCAGAGCAGAAAAAGAAATAAAAGGAATCCAGATTGGAAAAGAAGAAGTAGAAGTCTCACTGTTTGCAGATGACATGATCCTCTACATAGAAAACTCTAAAGACTCTACCAGAAAATTACTAGAGCTAATCAATGAATACAGAAAAGTTGCAGGATATAAAATTAATGCACAGAAATCCCTTGCATCCCTATACAATAGCAACGAGAAAACATAAAGAGAAATTAAGGAAACAATTCCATTCACCATTGCAACAAAAAGAATAAAAAACTTAGGAATATATCTACCTTCCTTCTGTTCTTAATTTGAGAGTTTTAAATCATGAAAGAGTATTGTTTTTGTCAAATGTTTTTTCTATATCTATTGAATTATTGTGTGATTTTTATCCTTCATTGTTTTAATGTGGTATATCACATTATTGATTTGCATATGCTGAAACATCCTTGCATCTTTAGATTAAATCCCAGTTGGTCATGGTGTTTGATCCTTTAATATTTTGTTGAATTCTATTTGTTAGTGTTTTGCTGGAGATTTTGCATTTATATTCATCAGGGTCATTGGCCTATAATTTTTTGTGTCATGTGTTAGTTTGGCTTAGAATGATACACCAACATCTTTAAGTGTCTTTTAAACACCAACATGTTTAAATGTCTTCCCTATACTACTACTTCTTTGGGAAGAGTTTAAGAGGGATTAGATTAATTCTTTGGTATGTGATTTGATAAAATTCACCTGTGACTCCATTCAGTCATGGAATTTTCTTTGTTGGGAAGTTTTTAACTGCTAATTAAAACTTCTTAGTTATTATTATTGATCTGTTCAAGTTGTATATTTTCTATTGATTCAAACTATATAGACTGTATGTTTCTAAGAATTTATCTTTTTTTTTTCAGGGTTTTGCAGTTTGATGGTATATAATTGATCATAATGGTTTCTTATGATCTCTTTATTTCTGTGCACCAGTAATCTCATTTTCTGATATTAATTGATTCTTCCTTCATTTTTTCTTGTCTTCCTAAGTCAATTTTGCTTATCTTTCCAACACACTCTTAGGTTTGCTGAGATTTTTACTGTCTTTCTAGTCTCTATTTCATTCATTTCTGCTGAAATGCTTTAGACTTCCTTACTTCTGCCAACTTCTGGATTAGATTTTTCTTTGTTTTCTTAGTTCCTTGAGATGTAAACTTAAGTAGTTTGAGAACTTTTTTATTTTTTAATGTGTTTATCACTATAACATTCTTTCTTAGTACTTTTTTTTAGTTTATTTTTTATTTGGAGGATAACTGCTTTACAATATTGTGTTGGCTTCTACCTTACAACAGCATGAGTCAGCCATAAGTATAAATATCTTCCCACCTTCTTAATCGTCCCTCCCACTCTATCTATCCCACCCCTCTAGGTCATCACAGAATACCGGGCTGAGCTTGCTGTGTTAACTTCCCACTAGCTATCTATTTCACACATAGTAATGTAAATACTGCAAAGCTACTCTCTTAATTCATCCCACCCTTCCCTTTCCCGACTGTGTACACAGGATTGTTTTCTACTTCTAAATCTCTTTTCCTGTCTGAAATTAGGTTCATCAGTGCCATTTTTCTAGATTCCATATATATGTGTTAATATGTGATATTTGTTTTTCTCCTTCTGACTTACTTTAGTCTGTATAACAGGTTCTAGGTTCATCCACTTCGCTGCAACTCACTCAAATTAGTTCCTTTTCATGGCTGAGTAATATTCCATTGTATATGTAACAATTTATGCATTCATCTGCTTATAGACATCTAGGTTGCTTCCATGTCCTGGCTATTGTAAATAGTGCTGTAGTGAACACTGGGATACGTGTCTTTTTGAACTATGGTTTTCTCCAAGTATATGCCCAGTAGTGGAATTGCTGGGTCATATGGTAGCTTTTGAGAAAGGAGTACAACAATGCTGCCTATTGTCACCCTGTTTGTTTAACCTATACACTGAGCACATCACGAGAAATGCCGGGCTGGATGCGATACAACTGGAATCAAAATAGGTTGGAGAGATATCAACAACCTCAGTTATGTGGATGATACCACTCTAATGGCAGAAAGTGAAGAGGAACTAAAGAGCCTCTTGATGAGGGTGAAGGAGGAGGGTGAAAGAGCCGACTTAAAACTAAACATTAAAAAAATTAAAATCATGGCATCTAGCCCCATTACTTGGTGGCAAATAGAAAGTGAAAATGTGAAAGTAGTAGCAGATTTCCTCTTCTTGGGCTCTAAAATCACTGCAGATAGTTATTGCATCCATGAAATCAGAAGACAGTTGCTTATTGGCAGGAAAGCTATAACAAACCTGGACAGTGTGTTGCAAAGCAGAGACATTACTTTGCTGACAAAGGTCCATATAGTAAAGGCTATGTATGGTCTTCCAAGTGGTCATGTATGGTTGTGAAAGCTGGACCGTAAAGAAGGCAGAACACAAAATAATTGATGCCTTCGAACTGTGGTGCTGGAGAAGACTCTCGAAAGTCGCTTGGATAGCAAGGAGATCAAACCAGTCCATCCTAAAGGATATCAACCCTGAATACTCATTGGAATGACTGATACTGAAGCTGAAGCTCCAGTATTTTAGTCATCTGATGTGAATAGCCAACTAATTGGAAAAGTCCCTGATCCTGGGAAAGACTGAGGACAGGAGAAGAGGGCATCAGAGGATGAGATGGCTGGATGGCATCACTGATACAATAGACATGAATTTGGGCAAACTTTGGGAAAGGATGAGGAACAGGGAGGACTGGCATGCTGCTGTCCATGGGGTTGCCAAGAGTTGGACATGACTGAGAGACTGAACTGAACTGAACTGATTCTGACCTGTGTAAGGTGATACCTCATTGTAGCTTTGATTTGCATTTCTCTAATAATGAGCAATGTTGAACATCTTTCCATATGTTTATTGGTTTAGTACTGCTTTTGCCTCCTTCTGTAGGATTTATGGGCTTCCCTTGTGGCTCAGCTGGTAAAGAATCCACCAGCAATGCGGGAGACCTGAGTTCCATCCCTGGGTTGGATATTTTTTTCCTTTTCTTTTACTCAAGATATTTTCTTATCTCCCTTAAGATTTCTTTTTTGACTCAATGGGTAATTGAGTCACAAAATGTGCTGGTAATTTCCATGTGTTTGCAAATTTTCCCATTTTTCTTCATTTATTGTTTTCTAATTTCATTCCATTGTGATAGAAAAGATATTTGATATAATTTCTTAAATCTTAAGTATTGTTTCATGGCCTAACATATGATGTATCCTGGAGAATGTACTATGTGCACTTGAGAAGAACATGAATCCTACTGCTTTGAGTGTAGTATTCTGTTTGTTTGATCCATTTGGTTCTAAAAATATAGTTGGTAAAGAATTGCGTGCAATGCAGGAAACACCAGTTCGATTCTTGAGTCAGGAAGGTCCACTGGAGAAGGGATAGACTACCCACTCCAGTATTCTTGAGCTTCCCTGGTGGCTCAGTTGGTAAAGAACCTGCCTGCAATGGGAGGGGAGGCACCTGGGTTCAGCCCCTGGGTTGGGACAATCCCATGGAGAAGGAAAAGGCTACCCACTCCAGAATTCTGGCCTGAAAATTCCATGAAATATATAGTCTATGGGGTCGCAAAGCATCAGATGCAACTGAGCAACTTTCATACAAAATACATACATACATACATACAATGTATATTTGTTAGGTCCATTTGATCTATAGTATTGTTCAAGTCTGCTGTTTCCTTTTTGATTTCCTGTCTGAATTCTCTATCCATTCTTGAAAGCAGGGTATTCAAGTCCACAATCATTCTATTGCTATTTCTTCTATCACTGTATGCTCTATATATTATAGGTGCTCTGATGTTGGATGCATAAATATTTATCATTGTTATATCTTCCTATTGAATTGACCCTCTATCATTATGTAAGGACTTCCTTTGTCTTCATGACAGCTTTTGACTTAATATCTATTTTGTTTGCTATCAGTGTAGCCACCCATACTCTCTTCTGGTTCCCATTTGCGTGGAATATCTTTTCCCATCCCTCACCTTTAGCCTATGTGTGCCCTTAAAACTAAAGTGAGTCTCTTGTAGATATCATATATTGATATTGTATATCATATATATATATAAAGTTAAGTCTTGTTTTGTTCATTCAGTCACTCTATGTCTTTTATTGGGAAGCTTAATCTATATTTAAAGTAAATGTTAATCATAAGAATTTACAATTTCATTTTTGGTTCGGGGGGATATTTTTTTTACTGGAGTATAGTTGCTTTACAATGTTGTGTTGGTATCTTCCATTAAAAAATGTGAATCAGCTGTAAGTGTACATATATTCCCTCTGTCTTGATCCTCCCTCCCACCCCACCCCCTATCCCAGTGGAGCAGGTCATCAGTGACCTACAGCTGAGTTCCCTGTGTTCTACAGCTGCTTCTCACTAGCTATCTATTTTACACATTGCAGTGTATGTATATCAATGCTACTCTCTCAATTCATCCCACCCTCTCCTTCCCCGACTGTGTCTATAAGTTCATTCTTTACATTCTTTATCTCTATTTCTGCCCTACAAATAAGTTCATCAGTACCATTTTTCTAGATTCCATATATATGTGTTAATATGTGATGTTTGTTTTTCTCTTTCTGGTTTACTTCACTCTGTATAACAGGCTCTAGGTTCATCCACCTCACTATAACTAACTCAGGTTCATTTCCTTTTAAGGCTGAGTAGTATTCTAATGTATATATGTACCACAACTTTTTTATCCATTCATCTGTTGATGGACAGCTAGATTTCTTCCATGTCCTGGCTATTGTAAATAGTGTTACTATGAACATTGGGGTGCATGTGTCTTCTTTTAAAGTTTAATTATTTTTTAATGTTTAGGGTAGCTTTATTCATAATCACTCCAAACTAGCAACAACCAAGATATTTTGCTAAAAGACAACTGTCAAAAGCAAACAAAATTTTTAAAAGCTCTATTATATCTATACAATGGAATTCTAGTTGGCAATAAAAGTAACATATTTGATGCAAGCAACAGGTGGATGAATCATAAATGTATTTTTTTCATAAATGTATTTTTACAAGTGAAAAAAAGCCACATCTAAAAAACATGGGTCTTTTTAAATCATGGTTTTCTCAGGTGTATGCCCAGTTGTGGAATTACTGGGTCATATAATAGTTGTATTTTTAGTTTTTAGGGAACCTCCATACTGTTCTTCATGATGGTTGTGTCAGTTTGCATTCCCACCAACCATGCAAGTTCTCCACACCCTCTCAGATTTTATTTTCTGTAGATTTTTTGATGATGGCCTTTCTTACCTGTGTGAGGTGATACCTCATTATAGTTTTGATTTGTATTTCTCTGGTAATGAGCAACGTTCAGCATCTTTTCATGTGTTTGTTGGTCGTGTGTATGTCTTCTTTGGAGAAACATCTATTTAGGTCTTCTGCCATTTTTGATTGATTTTTTTTTTCCAGCTGCATGAGCTGCTTGTATATTTTGAAGATTAGTCTTTTATTGCTTCATTTGCAAATATTTTCTCCCATTCTGAGGGCTGTCTTTTTTCATCTTGTTTATGGCTTCCTTTACTGTGCAAAAGCTTTTAAGTTTAATTAGGTCCCATTTGTTTATTTATAATTGTCATTTTGTTTAATTGTTTTCTATTTTATAGTTCTTTTTTTCCATTTATTTTTATTAGTTGGAGGCTAATTACTTTACAATATTGTAGTGTTTTTTGCCATATTCTCCCTTACAGTCTTCCCTTGCAATTTGAAGATTTTTCTATATTAATGTGCTTTGATTTCTTTCTCTTTTTCTTGCATGTATCTTTTTGAGGTATACTTTTTGTGGTTACCATGCAGCTTAGATAAAACATGTTTATAACAACCTATTTTGAACAACTAATTTAATTTCACTTCAGTTCAATTCAGTCACTCAGTCGTGTCTGACTGTTTGTCACCCCATAAACTGCAGCACACCAAGCCTCCCTGTCCATAACCAACTCTCAGAGTCCACCCAAAACCATGTCCTCACAAAAAACCCATGAGGTAAGTACTATTATTATCACATTTTTCAGATGAGGAAACTGAGATGCAGTGAGTTTAGACAACTTATCCAGGATTATATATCTAATTAAGAGACAGAGCAAAAGTTCAAAATCCTTGCAAGTCTGTTTCACAGTTCATATTCTCAATTATTACCTCATAATTGCATTTTCAAAATATCTCCAAGAAATATATGTTGTAATTCTCTCTTTTTATACATAAGGAAGTTGAAGTTTAGAATGCTTAAGTGATGTCTTTAATCAGTCAGCCAGGAGGTGGCAAAGCTGGACCCAGAGCACAAGCCTTTCTGATCCCCAAAGCCTAGAGGCCAGAGGTTTATGTTATTTCTTATATCCATTGTGGTTTATTGGCTCTTACTAATCATTCTTCCTAAATGAATATTAGGTCATATATCTAAATGACTGCTGGGTTCTAAACACTGTGCAGACAAAGATTAAATAGCCCCACTCTTCCAAAAGTTTGCACTATAGCTACAGAAGTGCTGATGTTGAAGATGTCATTCAAGGATATAGAGAGGCTGAACAAATGACATCTTCCCCATGCTTTTTTGTCACCTGCAAAGACTTCTGGTACCTGGAAGCTGTAACTATGAGTGTAGAAAAGAGCACTGACCATATGTCTTACTCAGTCAAAAATATCTCTCACAATAAAGGGATACTTTTGTTGATGCTAATTACCAAATTCTCCAAGCCGCAACATGTTGCTATTGTCAATATATTTTTATGGTCATCTCACTTTCTTCTGCCCATTCTGAGTGAAGGTCCTTCTGCATCTCCCCACTCTGGCCTTAATGGTTCTGGCCATTGCATTGCTTTGAGTAAGGCACCACTTAGAGGTGACCATGCTTGAGGACTCAATAATAGTACCAAGAGACATTAATAAGACATCTAAGGACATGAACAATGTCTTGTTGATAACCTCAAGAATAACCTCCCTGACTCTGCCACTTATTGGCCATGGGATTTCTGTTCACTCAATTTTGGCATGCTTAAGTGTCCTCTTGTATTATGTGAATAAAAACAGTATCTTTCACTAGAATTTCTGTAATAAGCTAATACATGTAAAGCACTTAAAACAACCCTGGAGGATTGATGCCCATAGATGTTAAGTGGTGCTGCTATTTCTTCTCTTCGCCCTTCTCCCTCCTCTTCCTTCTTTTCCTCCTCTTCCTTTGATGATATTCTTGTAGAGATTCCTTGTATATGATGCTCTTCTCCTGCTATTTTCAAAAGTTTGTCTTTGTCTTTGACTTTTGAATATTCAATTATTACATGTCTTGATTTATACTTCTTTGATTATACCATCATCGAACCTTTGGGCTTCATGAATCTGAATGTACATTTATTTGCCCAGACTTTTGGAATTTTTCAGCCATAATTTCTTTAAATAAGCTTTCTACTTCTTTTCTTTGTCTTCTCTTTGGAACTCCCGTAATGTGTGTATTGATTTTCCTGTGGTATCCCATAGACTTTTTTTCACTTTTTTTATTTTCCTGCTCTGACTGTATAATTTCAAATGCTCTACTTTTGTGTTTCCTGGGTGTTTCTTCTGCTTGATCAAATCTGCTGATGAGACCCTTTATTAAATTTTTAATGCAGTTGTATTTTTGGTTCCAGAATTCCTGTTTGGTTCTTCTGAATGGTTCCCATCTCTGTGCTGGACTTCTCATTTTGGTCACAAATTGTTTTCCAAGTTTTGCTTGATGGTCTGTCTGTGTTGTTTGGTAGCTTGCTGAGCTTATTTAACATTACTATATTGAATTCTTTGTTAGGCATTTTATAGATCTCTATTTCTTTGAGGTTGGTTATTGGAGTTAGTTTTGCTCCTTTGGTATTGCCATGTTTCCCTGATCCTCCATTCTAATAGCCTTGCATTGGTGGCTGTGTATTTGAATAAGCAGTCTCTTCTTCTAGTATTTTAGGGCTGGCTTTAAGGGAGGAAAAAAAAAAGACATTCACCGTAAAGCTGAACAAAATGTGAGGCTTCAGCTGTAGAGGCATGTGGGATGCTGGCTGCAGGAGTATATGAGGTTCTGGGTATAGGGTTGCATTGACCACCATCTGTGGGTATATGTGAGAAATGGTTTTCAGGGCCATGTGTCCCAGTTGCTGTGATCTCCTTCCAGTTACATTTGCTTGGTAAAGAACCCACATGCCAGTGCAGGAGACATAAGAGATGTAGGTTCGATTCCTGAGTTGGGAAGATCCCCTGGAGAAGGACATGGCAATCCAGTCCAGTATTCTTACCTGGACAATCCCATGGACAGAGGAGCCCGGTGGGCTACAGTCCACAGGTTTGCAAAGAGTCGAACACAACTGAAGTGACTTAGCACACGTGCACACACCCTTGAATAATGTCCTCACTGTTCTGGGTGCAGTGAGACAGAAGCCAGCTTCCCAGGCAGTGTCTCACAAATTATGGGGATGCTAGACATTCCCCCTTTCTCCTGTGGGAAAAGTCAGTCTAGAGGTATCTCTCTCAGCACTGAGTCATGCTGGCATGGGATCAAGGTGATGAGGTAAAGCAAAACTATTCTTCTCACCCTTTCCCTGTGGCTGAACTATGATTTTTGGTTCATCAAAGTGCTGGAATCCCCCAACTGAACTCTGAAGATCTCATAGAGGTATTTCTGACCATGGATAGTTGTTAAATCATATGCCTTGGTGTCTTGCTGGCATCTGTGCCTTCTTTCTCTTTCAAGGAAGCTTATGATGGCATTTTGCCCATCCAGATAGTAGAGAATAATCTCACTATTTTAAGGTCAACTGATTAGCAGCCTTCTTTCTATCTGCTACCTTAATTCCCCTTTTTCATGTAATGTAACATATCCACAGGTTCCAGGGATTAAGACATGGACATCTTTGAGGGGCTATTACTTTACCATTATTTGGAAATCCAAGTGCAGTTAGTATCCCCTGTACATTGTCTTCTCACTCAGAGCCAGTACATTAATGGCCTCACTCAGAAAAGACACCACAATTTAGCTCTTAAAAGCTACATAAGCATAGAGAAAGTTTACAATGCAATGCTTAATAAGGAACTCGTTTAGTGAACACTGTCTTTTCCTAAAGATCCTCCTTGCATAGGGAAATATCCTTCTCTGGAGAAGACAACTCATAAGTCCCCATGGGATTTCTAAGGCAGCTTGTAAATCTGTCACTCTTTTTTCTGTCTATACCACAAGTTCAGTGGCATGTTCTAACCACACTTGGAATTGTCATTCCTAGTTGCTGCCACTGCATCTCCCACAAATGTCTCTCTACTTTTGGAAGCCTAGTGCCTTTCTCTGGCCTTCCAGAACTAACCAGATGTCCTTCCCCATAAGAGCTGTGCTGTCGCATGCTTCATCTCAGCTGGAGACACAGGCTACACACCAGGACAAGCCCTTCTGTCCCAAGCTCGCAAGCTTCTTTCTCTTCTGGGAAAAATCCAACTTTTAAAAAATAATAGGCCTTAAGAAAAGCGAATCCAAATTTTATTTTCTTATGGATGATTCTTAAGTCTTATGAAATCTAGTGAAATGATATAGGGTCTAACCCAACAGCGCCATTCCAAGCTCTTGGTGAATATTTAGCTTTAGGAAAATTATGTTTTAAGTATAAAATTTTCTTTATAGAAGGAAATGACAACCCACTCCAATGTTCTTGCCTGGAAAATTCCATGGACAGAGGTGACTGACAGGCTACAATCCATGGGATAGCAGAGAGTCAGACATGACTGAGTGATTATCACTCACTCACTTTCTTTATAAGGCTTCCTTATACACCTTGGCTTCAATAAAGTAATAGATATTAAACTGTGGCATATAATGTTTTCCACATATGTGAAGTTTTATTCTTTTGTTTCCTCCTAACACAGAGCCTGTGCCCTTTCCCCAAATCCTGAAGGTGTCAGCATCCATCACACCAGACTGGTGCAACGTCACCCTAGAGTGCAGAGTCTCTGGGGCCACAGAAGACCTGAATGTGACGTGGGAGAACAAGGGCTTCCCTGAAGAATGGAAGCAGAGAAGGACATTAGAACCAGCCTCAAACTCATGCACCCTGGCTGTGAGCTTGCCTAGAGGCCAGCCCCATGCCAGCCTTGTCTGTGTGGTCAGCAACACGGTAGAATATAAAACTGCCTCCTTCGAACTTGGGGGAGTCTGCATCCATGGTGAGTGCAATCTGCCAGAGGGCAGGAGCACTTTCAGAGCTCAGATAGCACTGAGGTCTGGGGGTTCAGGGATTTTCTTCCCACCATTTTGTTAACGCTGCTTTCTGTCTGACCACTTCACACAGGAGTCTAGGGAAAACAGCCAGCTTAGTTTTGCTTTTCATTGTGTCTCAGATCCATGACCTACTCTAAACTGCTTGCCCCTGCTAGTCCAGGTAGTAGTTTTGAGTACCTCTCTCCACCACTATCCAACATTCATTGTGCATTCAGCATGGTCTTTAGGAAAGTAATCACACTGGGTCATTTGTGGCTTTTCTTCAAGTCTGACCTCCATGACTTCCTGTGGGATGTCATGGAGTGGCTCAGATGCTCCTCTGTCCACATTTCTGATCTTATTTATACGTTTACAACTGAATTCCTTGCTTGTTGTTCCAGAATGTGCCCTGCTTTTCCAAGTTTTTGCACTTCTGGACATGTTGTCTTCTTGACCATCAGCCCTTCACCTTGTGTCCTTGACTTCCTGTCTTATTCTTCATAGAGGGTTCTCCTCAGCCACTGCAAATATGTGGGCATGTGAAAATACATTCACACATGGCCCTGCCCTAAGACAGTCCCCATGATTGGTCTAAAAATCTGATAATGTGTCTAAAACTCTACTGATGTCTTGAAATTTTTATAATTTTTTAACAAGGAGTCTGCCTTTTCATTTTGCACAGAGCCCTGCAATAATGTACCCATCCTACCTTCAGGCATCGACTCCGTCTGGGTGTCTGTGGCCACCCCCATACTGAGTGGTGATTATCTGTTTATGGATTTGTCTCCTACAAGATTCTGGCCAAAGTTTATGTAATCAAAGTTGCATTGAATGAATAAATAGCTTTATCCTGTATGCAGTCTCACCCTCTGTAAACCATCCTCCATGAGCTGGTGCAGGGGTCTGAAATGCCAGAATAGCTTAAAACATCTGTTAATTGGACCTCTCTACTCCAAGGCTAGAGTATCAGGTAATTTTCAACACTCAGCATTACCCACAAACCCTCACTAATCCCCCTTTCCTACATCTGGCTCCTTGCCCAGTCCTACCTGTTGCAATAAGGTCCTGGCAACTCCCAGGGGCTGGATTTAGATACTGTCATTTCCCAAATGTGGCATCCCTCCTTCCTGGGATACTATGCCCATCCTGAATATCTGGAAAATTGCTGCTCATCCCTCAAGGTCAGTTTATGCACCATCTCCTCTGGGAGACCCTCACTGAGGACCTCTCTGCAAGGGGTAAAACTCTGTTTTAGTGCAATCCCTCTGCTTAGCAGACTTTGAGATTTTCTCAGTCCTCTCCACTGGGTGACTCCATCTTACTCATTTCAGTACCCCTTGCACCAAGCAGGAGTTCAGGACCTGGTTGAATGAATGATACTACCAGGCTCCTTCTTCAGCTTCTGAATCAGGACTCTTTAGACTTCGCCACCTGCTGTCTATCTTCCTTTGGCAGTGGGTATCTCAAGTTCTGTCTTGACTTTATTTGCCCTCTGTGTTTGAGGAAAACAGATTCAGCCAAACAAGCCAATGCTGACCTCCGGCCTGGCATCCTTAGGGCAGTCGCAGCTGTGTTATTGATCCTTGGAGGTGGACTGTATCTTTGGAAGATACATGGGAAGAAGATGGAGACTGGAAGAGGCAGGTTGCCCTTCTCCTTCCATGCCCACATACCTCTCTTTCTTCATTGGATTCTTGACATCCTTTCTCCTACAATTTGTTGCCTGGAAATGTCCCTGCAGAGGGGTTAGTGGGTGTGGCCATGGTCTGTGTCCATAGCAGTGGAAGAGGGTACAGATTTCCAAGGCTCAGATTCAAGCCACTCTGTCTATCTATCAGGTGCAAGATCACAAGAAGATGATGATGACAGGATTCAGTATGCAGCCAGCAGGAATCTCTAGAGAGCATGAACAAGGTGAGACCTGGGCACTGTGTTTTTCCAGATCTCTCACTGCTTGGCCTGGGTTTGTCAAATCTAGTCACTGGTGTTTCTTTTCCTACTTACTCTTTAAACTTTCCAATCATCAGTATTAACTAAGAAAATTTACATTTGGGATGAATATACCACTGGGCACTTAGGGAAATTCATAAGTATTACATTTCAATAGCATTGATTCTTTTCTAGTCCTTCTAGGACTCCTCTATCCTTCAGCTGTTTCAGAAACCCTTTGTCTTGCATTTCCATGATATCAGGAAACAGCATCTGAAAGAAAAGGGACCTCTCACTACTATCTACAGTGAGGTCTGTAAGCTAGGTCATGCCATGAAGACAATTTAATTGGAGGAAACAGAAGAATTGGCCCTCCTAGGACACCTCCACCAGGAGCTTGATCTCTGAAGACACCCAGCTGTTCCACCTCTGGTCCAGTTCCAACTGCCTTTTGTCTTTTACCTGGGCCTATGTGGTCTTATTACTTCCTCTGACACCTCTCCAAACTGCCCTCTTATCCAGGATCCTCACAGTTGAAGGATGAGCACTCCTCCTCTGCTATTGGTTCAACTCTTGACCCCTCACCTTCTGAAGCTTTCCAAAGAAGACTTTTCTGACTGTTTTAATCCCCACAGCCTTTGCTGTGTGGTTGCTGTGTGTCTTTCCTTGAGAACATGAGCCCAGGCATGGGGACTGTGTGGAGATGGTCCATGCCACAGAGGTGGGAGTTATAACCTTGGTGTTGAATGCTGAGTCAATGGAAGGAGCACGGGTAGGTATGAATCTGTAAAGGACTGGCCTGAGGATTGCTTTGCACCTTACATAGAGCAAAGTATGTGTGTCAAGCAGTACACTTGTACTGGGAAGAATGTCTAGTGTATCTTATAATCTTCTTCTTGGTTACTTGTGTTAACCTGGACTTTGGCCTCAACTTGGCCCATGGGCCCCAAACCCACCTTCCTGTAAAGTGGGGAGAGGAATTTGTAACTCTTCATATCCTTCAAGGACTTAATTTTCTCAGA
The DNA here is from genome assembly GCA_012922965.1 of Capreolus pygargus. Lineage (NCBI taxonomy): Eukaryota > Metazoa > Chordata > Mammalia > Artiodactyla > Cervidae > Capreolus > Capreolus pygargus. Next base: position 57,220 of record SNSB01089896.1, on the reverse strand, counting down.
AAATAATCCTAGAACCTAGAAGTCAGGAATTGCATTCTTAGGAAAATAGCTTCAGCCTGTCCCTTTCTGGGATAGGGATACTTGGTCATGATGATGAATGTGCAGTATCCTCTGACTATCCTTGACGAGGCTTCCAGGGGATAGGAAGAGTGAAGTTTGTAGGAACATCTGCATCAGCCCTCTCTAGTCTTTTCTATTGGAGAGCGTGCTGGCCTCCATCTAAAGGTCAACCTCCTCTTTGCTCACTCACATCCCTTTGTGCAGAAAGTTGGCTCCCTTTCCCTGCTCCTTGCTCCCACCCCTGCCTACTGGAATCTTATCATTCTGCCCAAAGCCCTCTTCCAAACCACATGTTCCATGAAGCCTATCTGGTTCCCAAAGGTTTAGAGAGGGTCTCTCCTATATCTGACCATTTCAGACACCTTGGAGGCCCTGACACAGTCTGTCCTGGAATGGTCATGAGTCTTCGCTGCTGGAATCACCTGGGGCTCCCTCAGGAGGGTGTTGGATCCACAAGAAGCCAGCACCAAGGAGACAAGCACCTCTGTCTGTGAAAGGTCTGGGCAACCCTTCTTTCCAACTCCTGGGGGACTCAGCAGACTTGAGACCAAGAGCAGAGTTTGCTGAAGGTTTTTCTGGCAGTGAGTCCATGTGGAAGCGAAGATGGATGTGAAGACCTCCAGCAACCCCACCTATCCCAGAAGTCAGAGGTGGGGATATCCTCACACCACCTCCAGCCTCACATGACCCGAAGGCCTATTTCAGCTGCACTGTGGTGTGTGCGAGTTTCTCCTTTCCCTGAGGGTCCTCACCTCCTGGAGGCCCCTGCTTCCTGCCTTGGGTCCCAGCTATTGTGTAAGAAGTGGGCTCACTCTAGCAGTGAGCTGCTATGGTTTCTCAACTGACCCAGATTCTTGAGTCACGTGGTTCTCCTCCTTGCTCAGCTCAGTTCAGCTGCTGGCTTCATATCTGCCTTAAGACTGTCTAAACATGGTTCCTGCTAAAGGCTTGAGCATCATGAAGCAATGCCATGAGCCTACTGGATGGTAAACAGGGGAGAAGGGGAGGCGGGGGATCTGCAAAAAGTCACCTTTTCTGATTTCCTGTCCATCAGGTGGACCAGAAACCTGAGGGAAAGATAGGCACCATCTCCTCACAGACTTCCCTTGTCTAGGCATCAGTGCCCATAAGCCCAAGAGCATTGTAATATGGGACCATCCAGTAGCCATTTCCACTCCACCAAAAGTAGAAAAAGATAAAATAAGGGACCTGGGTTTTTCCTAACCTATAATGAACCAGTGTTTATCCCATGCACTTTAGAAATATTATTCTTCTAAACTTTATAAGGACACTCTAAGGTCAGTATAATTATTTTCATTTGAATAATAGAAAACTGATATCTCATACTAGTTGGTGGTAGAGAAAACCCTTAATCTAACAAAGTTCACAGCTTACCCCTTCACCATTAGTCACTGAAGACCTTGAAACTCTAGAGTATTCAGATGGGAATTTTTCCCCTCCCAAGGATCTTGGACTCTGACTGAGGTGCCTCAATATCCTAATTGATATGGAGCAGCTGGTGGTTAAAAAGGATTACTCCTCAAGAGGAATATGTGCCTTGGTGGGTGGGAAAACATAGAATGAGAGATCTTGACTTCTGACGCAGATGAGACATTTTAAGAGATGTTTCTGCCTTGCCTCTCTTTCCATGTAAGGTGTGTGTGGATGTCATCACCTCATCTTCAAACCAGTTTCCCCTTTGCAATGTTATTCATAAAATCATTCGACAATTCAATAGGCTTTCCATAAGTCTATGTTTGCCTTTAACAATTCTGTGAGCAAAGATCCCTGTTATATAGATGAAGACATATAACCCACAGATATTAGGTACTTCCATAAAGTCTCATGAATGTAAATGATTTGGGTCACAGGGAATCATAATTTCATTCATTTTGACTCCTTCTTCTCCCTCATCCCAGACACCCAACCAATCATTATGTGCCATTGAGATAATCCTCATTAAGTTTCTTTCATTCCATTCTCTTATTCTCTTAACCCCTTTGTCTACCTAAAAGACCTACTACTTACATGACATCTTCATTTGGATGTCTAGCATGTCTAAATTTGAACTTCCTAAACGTGCTTTCCATATACATCCATTAAATAAATGTTACCTCCGTCCTTCTTTTTGTTCTGGCTACCAAACCTTTGTGTCATCCTTAACTTAAGTCTTTTTTTATACTCCATACTCTCTCAGCAAACACTAATTATCTTTTCATTTTATATATATAAACATATACACATAATATAACTACCTGTCACTACCTATTTGATCCAATATGACCGTCATCTCTCATCTGGACTACTGCAATAGTCTCACAGTCTTTCTGTTTCTGCTCTTGGTCTCTTAAAAACTGTTCACAAAATAGCATCAAAAGTGATCCCTTCAAACATATTTCATTTCATTATTCCTTAGCTGAGTATTCTTCCTTCATTCCCACTTTTCCTGCAAGACACTACACCAACTGACCCCATTTCCCACACTCCCTTTTTTTCTTAGTCCACTCTAGGACACTGTGGCTTTTTGCTATACCTTTAACATAACAATCATGCTCCTGCCTCAGAGTCTTTGTTTCTGCCTAGAATACTCTTATTACAGGCATTTATATGTCTCATTCCCTTACCTTCTTCAGGTCATTGAACAAATTTTATCTTCTTCACTCCCCTATTTAATACTGAACCCTTCTTCTGGCACCTCCTCACTCCTCCCTGATCTGTTTATCTATAGCACTCATAATAAGTATGTACTTAATCTAGGCTGTCCTCTAAGACAAATATGCAAATTACTTCTCAAAGAGTAACGTGCAAATTCTAGTATACAAATATCATTATTATTCCCAGGAAATTGCAACACTGATAAGTTTAAGAACTTGCTCCAGGTCACATAGCTAATAAGTTAGCAGAGCGATGATTTAAATGTTTGAGTCAGATCAAGTCCCTGACCTTGACCACTACATTATATTGATTAAATAAATTATATGAAATGATACTATTTAGGATTAAAAATAGTGAAATACATCTTAAGGTATTTAAACTGCAAAGTGTCTGTGAATATTAAATGTTCTAATCTACTGTTGATTCCTTATAGTGCAGTTTTTAGTTCAGAAGAAAAAAATGCATGAACACAGTGAGATGTTGAACAAACAATTTTTTTTAAAAAAAGGACCAAACAGAACTGAGAAACACAATAACTGAACTAAAAATTACACTATAAGGAGTTAATGATGAGATGCTACAAAAAAAAAAAAAAATAAAAAGAAGAAGAAGAAGAATATCAGCAAACTGGAAAAGAAAAGAGTGGAAATCACTCAAGCTTAACAGACAAAAAAAATTTTTAATTAAGACCATTTAAGAGAATTTTAAGACAACATTAAGTGTACTAGCATTCACAATACAGGGATCCCAAAAGAATAAAAGAAAGAGAAATGGATATAGAATACATTTGAAGACATAATAGCTCAAAAGTTCCCTAATCTGAAAGAGGATACAGGCATCCAGCTCCAGAAGGAACAGAGTCAAAGGATGATCAACCCAAATAGAATTACACCAAGACACAATGTAATTAAAATTGGAAAAATTAAAGATAAAGAGAAAATATTAAAAATAACAAGTTATGTGCAGTGATATGGAGAAGGCAATGTCAACCCACTCCAGTACTCTAGCCTGGAAAACCCCATGGATGGAGGAGCCTGGTAGGCTGCAGTCCATGAGGTCACTAATAGTTGGACACAACTGAGTGACTTCACTTTCACTTTTCACTTTCATGCATTGGAGAAGGAAATGGCAACCCACTCCAGCATTCTTGCCTGGAGAATCCCAGGGATGGCAGAGCCTGGTGGGCTGCCGTCTGTGGGGTCGCACAGAGCCAGACATGACTGAAGAGACTTAGCAGCAGTAGCAGCAGCATGTGCAGAGAAAAATCACATAAGACTATCACCTGATTTTTTAGCAGAAATTGTAGGTCATAAGGTGTGGCATGATGAAGTGATGAAAGGGAAAAGCCTACAATCAAGAGCACTCTACCTGACAAGGCTCTCACTCAGATTTGATGGAGAAATCAAAGTTTTACAGGCAAGCAAATTCTAAAAGAGTGCAGCACCAACAAATCAGCTTTATAACAAATGTTAAAGGAACTTCTCTAAGAAAGAAAAGAAAATACCACAACAGTATAAAAACTATAAAAAGAAAAAGTTAATAGTAAAGGCAGATATATTGTAAAGATAAGAAATCATCCATACACAAAGCTAGGAAGACAGTTAAAAGAAAAAGGTAGTAAAAATTATCTATATTCACAATAAGCAGTTAAGGGATATACAAACCAGATGTAAAGTATGATGTCAAAAACAGTAATAATGGGGGGAGGAGAGTATAAGTGCAAGATTGTTAAAATGCATTTGAACTTAAGAGATTAGTAACTTAAAATTATATTATACATACATAAGCCAATATATATGCCTCATATACATTTAAGCCTCATAGTAATCACAAGAAAAAAATCTATAACAGATTCACACACAGAAAGAGAAAAGAATCCAATCATAATACTAAAGATAGTCATCAAACCACAAGAGAAGAGGGCTAAAGAACAAAAATAAATAAACAAGAACTACAAAAACAACCAACAAAACAATTAAGAAAATGGCAATAAGTACATAACTATCAATAATTACTATAAATTTAAATGGACTAAATGCACCAATCAAAAGACATAGAATAACCAGATGGATATCTCCCAAAAAAAGAATCCATATGTATGATGTCTGCAAGATGCTTACTTCAGCTCTAAATACACACTGAATCAAAATGAGGAGAAGGAAAAAGGTATTCCATGCAAACGGAAACAAAAATAAGCTAGGGTAGCAATACTTACATAAGACAACATATACTTTAAAACAAAGACTGTAACAAGAGACAAAGAAGGACATTATATAATGATAAAAGCATTAATTTCAGGAAGAGCCATAACAATTGTATTACTGTATTTGTCTCAAAACAAGAGAACCTAAAGCAAATATTAACACACATGAAAGTAGAAAATGACAGTAATACAGTAAGAGTAGGGGACTCTAACACCACACTTACATCAGTGGAAAAATCATCCAGACAGAAAATCAATAAGGATATATTGACTTTAAATGACACATTAGATCAGATGGACTTATAGATCTACATAGAACATTCCATCCCAAAGTAGAAGAATGCATATTCTCTTCAACTGTGCATGGAGCATTCCCCAAGACAGATCATATTCCAGCTACAAAACAAGTCTCAGTAAGTTTAAGAAAACTGAAATCATATTAAGCATCTTTCCTGACCAAAATGCTTTGAGACTACTATGCTCATAGTATGATGCTCATAGTATTCTGATTACAATGCTAGGAGAACAACCACCAAAAAACAAACAAACCCACAAACTTGTGGAGACTCTTATCCTTAAGCCTCTTATCCTTCTCCATCAAAGGGCAGAGAGACTGAAAACCACAATCACAGAAAACTAACAAATCTGATCACATGGACCACAGCCTTGTCTAACTCTGTGAAACTATGAGCCATGCCATGTAGGGCCACCCAAGATGGGTCATGGTGGAAAGTTCTGACAAAAAGTGGTCCACTGGACAAGGGAATGGCAAACCACTTCAGTATTCTTGCCTTGAGAACTCCACGAACAGTGGAAAAGGCAAAAAGATAGAACACTGAAAGATTAACTACCCAGGTCAGTGGGTGCCCAATATGCTACCAGAGATCAGTGAAGAAATAACTCCAGAAAGAATGAAGAGATGGAGCCAAAGCAAAAACATCCACCCAGTGGATGGGACTGGTGATAGAAGCAAGGTTTGATGTTCTAAAGATCAATATTGAGTAAGAACCTGGAATGTTAGGTCCATGAATCAAGGCAAAATGGAAGTGATGAAACAGCAGATGGCAAGAATGAACATCAACATTTTAGGAATCACCAAACTAAAATGGACTGGAATGGGTGAATTGAACTTAGATGACAATTATATCTACTACTGTGGGCAGGAATCCCGTACAAGAAATGGAGTAGCCATCATAGTCAACAAAAGAGTCCAAAATGCAATACTTGGATGCAATCTCAAAAAAGACAGAATGATCTCTGTTCGTTTCCAAGACAAATCACTCAATATCACAGTAATCCAAGTCTATACCCCGACCAGTAATGCTGAAGCTGAAATTAAATGGTTCTATGAAGACCTACAAGACCTTCTAGAACTAACAACCAAGAAAGATGTCCTTTTCATTACAGGGGACCAAGATGCAAAAGTAGAAGTCAAGAAACACCTGGAGTAACAGGCAAATTCAGCCTTGGAGTACAGAATGAAGCAGCGCAAAGGTTAGTAGAGTTTTGCCAAGAGAACACACTGGTCATAGCAAACACCTTCTTCCAACAACATAAGAGAAGACTCTATGCATGGACATCATAAGATGGTCAACACCAAAATCATATTGATTATATTCTTTGCAGATGAAGATGGAGAAGCTCTATACAATCAGAAAAAACAAGATCAGGATCTGACTGTGGCTCAGATCATGAACTCCTTATTGTCAAATTCAGACTTAAATTGAAGAAAATAAGGGGAGTCACTAGACCATTCAGGAATCATGTAAATTACATATTTTATGTTTATACATTGGAAGAGACAAATAGATTCATGGGATTAGATCTAATAGACAGAGTGCCTGAATAACTATGGATGGAGGTTCATGACATTGTACAGGAGACAGGGAGCAAGACCATTCCCAAGAAAAAGAAATGCAAAAAAGCAAAATGGCTGTCTGAGGAGATCTTAAAAATAGCTGTGAAAAGAAGAGAAGCCAAAAGCAAAGGAGGAAAGGAAAGATATACCCATTTGAATGCAGAGTTCCACAGAATAGCAAGAAGAGATAAGAAATCCTTCCTCAGTGATCAGTGCAAAGAAATAGAGGAAAACAATAGAATGGGAAAGACTAGAGATCTCTTCAAGAAAATTAGAGATGCCAAGGGAACATTTCATGCAAAGATGGGAACAATAAAGAACAGAAATGGTATGGACCTAAAAGAAGCAGAAGATATTAAGAAGAGGTGGGAAGAATACACAGAACTGTACAAAAAAGATCTTCACGACCCAGATAATCACGATGGTGTGATCACTCACCTAGAGCCAGACATCATGGAAGGTGAAGTCAAGTGGGCCTTAGGAAGCATCACTACAAACAAAGCTAATGGAGGTAATGGAATTCCAGTTGAGCTATTTCAAATCCTGAAAGACGATGTTGTGAATGTGCTGCACTCAATATGCCAGCAAATTTGGAAACTCAGCAGTGGCCACAGGACTGGGAAAGGTCAGTTTTCATTCCACTCCCAAATAATGCTCAAGCTACCACACAATTGCCCTCGTCTCTAATAAAATAATGCTCAAAATTCCCCAAGCCAGGCTTCAACAGTAAATGATTCAGGAACTTCCAGATGCTCAACTTGGATTTAGAAAAGGCAGAGGAACCAGAGATCAAATTGCCGACATCTGTTGGATCATCGAAAAAGCAAGAGAGTTCCAGAAAAACATCTATTTCTGCTTGATTGACTATGCCAAAGCCTTTGAGTGCATGGATCACAACAAACTGTGGAAAATTCTTTAGGAGATGGGAATACCAGACCACCTGACCTGCTTCTTGAGAAATTTGTGTGCTGGTAAAGAAGCAACAGTTAGAAATGGACATGGAACAATAGACTGGAAAAACGAAAAGGAGTACATCAAGGCTGTATATTGTCATCTTGCTTATTTAACTTATATGGGGAGCACATCATGAGAAAAGCTGGGCTGGATGAAGCACAAGCTGGAATCGAGATTGCCGGGAGAAATATCCATAACCTCAGATATGTAGATGACACCACTCATGGCAGAAGGTAAAGAAGAACTAAAGAGCCTCTTGATGAAAGTGAAAGAGGAGAGTGAAAAAATGGCTTAAAGCTCAACATTCAGAAAACTAATATAATTGGCATCTGGTCCCACTACTTCATGGAAAATAGATGGGGATACAATGGAAACAGTAACAGACTTTATTTTCTTGGCTCCAAAATCACTGCAGATAGTGACTGCAGCCATTAAATTAAAAGACAGTTACTGTTTGGAAGAAAAGTTATGACCAACTTAGACAGAACATTAAAAAACAGAGACATTACTTTGCCAAAAAATGTCTGTTTAGTCAAAGCTTTGGTTTTTCCAGTAGTCATGTATGGATGTGAGAGTTGGACTCTCAAGAAAGCTGAGCACTGAAGAACTGAAGCCTTTGAACTGTGGTATTGGAGAAGACTCTTGAGAGTCCCTTGGACTGCAAGGAGATCCAACCAGTCCATCCTAAAGGAAATCGGTCCTGAATATTCATTGGAGGGACTGATGTTGAAGCTGAAACTCTAATACTTTGGCCACCTGATGTGAAGAACTAACTCATTTGTAAAGACCTTGATGCTTGGAAAGAGTGAAGGTGGGAGGAGAAGGGGACGATAGAGGATGAGATGGTTGGATGGCATCACTGACTCAATGGACATGAGTTTGAATAAAGTCTGGGAGTTAGTGATGGAGAGTGAGGCCTGGCATGCTGCAGTGCATGGGGTCGTAAAGAGTTTTACACAACTGACAACTGAACTGAATTGAACTGATGTGGAGACTAAACAGTATGCTACTAATCAGTAAGAGTCATTGAAGAAATTTAAAAAGAAATCAAAAACTATTTGGAGACAAATGAAAATACATAATTTATATTTTATGGTGTGCCGCAAAACCAGTTCTAAGAAGGAATTTTATAGAAATACAAGCCTACTACAGGAAATAAGGAAAAGCTCAAATAAACAACCAAACTTTATAACTAAAGGAATTAAAAAAACAAACAAACCCAAAGTTAGTAGAATGAAAGAATAATAAAGATCAGATCAGAAAATAGAGACTAAAAAGGCAATATAAAAGATCAATGAAATAAGAGCATTGTTCTTTGAAAAGACAAGCAAAATTGGTAAATTCTTAGCCAGATTCATCAAGGAAAAAAAAAGTAACAGAAATAAATAAGATTTTTTTTTAAGTTACAACTGCCACCACAGAAATAGCAAGGATCATAAAAGTGTAATGCAAACAACTTACACCAATAGAATGGACAGTCTAGAAGAAATGAACAAATTCCTACAAATGTACACTCTCCCCAGACTGAATCAGGAAGAAATAGAAAGTATTGAGAGGGTAACAGGCAGGAAGGCCAGGGGTCTCCAAATGGAGGAAATAGGCTGCAAGTGTCAGACATTTTTATCTCTCTTAAGCGGCAGGAGGAAACAAACTAGCGATATATTTTTCCTTCTCTATACAAATTTAAAAGGAGGTTTCTCTCCAGTACTCTTGCCTGGAAAATCTCATGGACGGAGGAGCATGGTAGGCTACAGTCCATGGGGTCGCAAAGAGTCGGACACGACCGAGCGACTTCATTTTCACTTTCTCTTAAAATATTGTGTTGCCATAATGACACCTGGTTTCACCTGAAGCTAACTATTCTCAAACCTTGAGTTAACCAATGCATTTCTCTTATGGAAATGTTTGTCTTAAGCTATGTTAATGTGCTAAGCATTTACCCCAGACTCTGTCTTCAAGTCGGTTCCACCAAATGGCTCAGAACCTACTTGACAAACCAGTATGTTATACTCAGATATTGTTCCCCTAATCTATGTAAACAAAACTATTTGTATGGTAATCTGACCTTCTACAAGATTCAAGTCAATCGTTTTACGACCTGTGATGAATCATCTGGTGCCAAGATTATCCCAAAATGCATCTCATGGATGAGGGGCCTGGTGCCATTCTAAGTTTTAAGACATTCCTTTCTTTTCATTAACAGACTGCTAGTGACTATATAACATCCAGCTGAAGACTAACAGGGGGGTACTCTTTCAGCCCCCTTCTGATGCCTATGTCAGAAGCTTTCTCTATCTCCTTTACACTGTAATAAAACTTTATTACACAAAAGCTCTGATCGATCCAGCCTCTTCTCTGGCCCCAGATTGAATTCATCTCCTCTGGAGGCCAAGAACCCCAGAGTCTTATCATTCAGAAACAACCTTTCAGTATGAACAGGCCACTTACCAGTAATAAAATTGTATCAGTAATGAAACAAAAACTCCCAAAAAGCAAAAGTCCAAGACCGAAAAACTTCACAAGTGACTTCTACCAAACATTTAAAGACAAGTTACCAACTATCCTTCTCAAACTATTCCAAAAAATCAAAGAGTGAGAAAAGCTTCTGAACTCATTCTACAAAGTAAGCATCACCCTGTCATCAAAACCAGACAAAGATATTACAGGAAAAAAAAAAATTGTGAGTCAATATCACTGATGAACACATATGCAAAAATCCTCAACAAAATATTAGCAAACTGAATTCAGCAATACATTAAAAGTAGGATTTATCAAGTAGGATTTATCCCAAGATTTCAAGGATGGTTCAATATTCACAAATCAATCAATGTAATATAATCACTTTACTAAATTGAAGAATAATATTTATAGGATCATCTCAATAGATACAGAGGAAACTTTTTTTTTTTAATTTGTAGTGAATTTTGTCATACATTGAAATGAAACGGCCTTGGGTTTACATGTCTTCCCCATCCCGATCCCCCCTCCCACAAGCAATAAATGCTGGAGAGGGTGTGGAGAAAAGGGAACCCTCTTACACTGTTGGTGGGAATGCAAACTAGTACAGCCACTATGGAAAACAGTGTGGAGATCTCTTAAAAAACTGGAAATAGAACTTCCATATGACCCAGCAATCCCACTTCTGGGCATACACACCAAGGAAACCAGATCTGAAAGAGACACGTGCACCCCAATGTTCATCGCAGCACTGTTTATCATAGCCAGGACATGGAAGCAACCTAGATGCCCATCAGCAGACGAATGGACAAGGAAGCTGTGGTACATATACACCATGGAATATTACTCAGCCATTAAAAAGAATTCATTTGAATCAGTTCTAATGAGATGGATGAAACTGGAGCCCATTATACAGAGTGAAGTAAGACAGAGGAAACTTTTGATAAAAGTTATATTCATTTATGATTTTTAAAACTCTTAACAAATTAAATATAGATGGAATGCACCTCAACATAATAAAAGCCATATATATATCACAAGCCCACAGCTGACATTATACTTAACAGTGAAAAGTTTAAAGTTTTCAGTCTAAAATCAAGAAAAAAAAACAAGGATGCCCACTCTCATCACTTTTATTCGACATAGTATTGGGTGTTCTGTCTAGAGCAATTGGGAAATAAAAAGAGGTAAATGTCATCAAAATTAGAAAAGAAAAGTAAAAATGTCACTATTTGCAGAAGACAGAATATTATATATAGAAAACTCTAAAGACTCCATCCAGAAACTGTTAGGATTAATAAATTCAGTAAAGTTGCAGGATTAAAAATCAATAAACAAAAATGCTGTATATGTATGCATTAATAACACTTATCAAAGAGAAATTAAGAAAATAACCCCACATACAACTTCACCAAAAAGAATAAAACACCTAGGGACAAATACCAATAGAGGTGAAAGACCTATATATTGCAAATTATAAGATATTGATGAAAGAAATTGAAGAAGACACAAATAAATAATATTCAGTGCTCCAATATTGGATGAATCAATATTGCTAAAATGTCTACACTACACAAAGCAATCTATAGATTCAATGCAATCCCTACCAAAATACCTGTGACATTTTTCAAAGAAATAGAGCCAATAATCCTAAAATTTATGGAAACACACACACACCCAAAGAGCAAAACCAATATTGAGAAAGAAGAACAAACTGGGAGACATCCCATTGCCTGATTTCATAATGTATAACAAAACTATAAGAATTAAAACCAAAAAAAAAAAAATTTAAAACCATATGGTGTTGACATAAAGACAGACACATATCAATAATCAGAACTGAGGGCCAAAAAATAAATTCGTGCATATACAATTAATCATTAACAAGGGATCCAAGAATATATAATGGGGAAAGGACACTTTCTTCAATAAATGGTGTTGGGAAAATTGCACAACCATATGTCAAAAAATGAAATGACTGTGATTTCACACTACACACAAAAAATAACTCAAAATGAGTTAAAGACTTAAACATAAAACCTGAAATCATAAAACTTCTGGAAGAAAACGGAGGCAGCAATCCCCTTGGACTAGGTCTTCATGATGATTTCTTTAATTTGATTCTAAAAGCAAAAGCAATAAAGGAAAAAATAAATAAGTGAGACCACATAACACCTAAAAGCTTATGCTCAACAAAGGAGACCACCAACAAAATGAAAACACAACCTACTGAATGGTATTGATTCTCAAAAAACTCAAAACATATATCTGATAAAGGGTTAATATACAACCTTTAAAATAACTCATACAACTCAATGGAAAAAAGCTAACAATGCAATTAAAAATAGGCATAATTTCTGAATAAACATTTTTACAAAGAAGACATAAATATGCCCCTCACACCTGTTAGAATGGCCATTATCAAAAAGAAAAAAGACAGCAAACATTGATAAGGTTATAGCTATATAAAAAAGGGAACCATTATGAAAAGTTGGTCAAAGTAAGTTGGTAAAGCCACTATGAAAAACTATGAATGTTCCTCAAGAAAATAAATAAATAAATAAAACTACCACGTGCTAACTTGCTTCAGTCATGTCCAACTTTTTGCAACCCTATGGACTGTAGCCCTCCAGTCTCCTCTATCCATAGGATTCTCCAGGCAAGAATACTGGAGTGGGATGACACGCCCTTCTCCAGGGGATCTTTCCAGCCCAGGGATCAAACCTGTGTCTCTTACATCTCATATACTGGCAGGTGGGTTCTTTACTACTAGCATCACCTGGGAAGCCATAAAACTACCACATAATCTATCAAACGCATTTCTGGGTATATATCCAAAGGAAGTGATATCACTACCTGGAGGAGATATCCAGCATTGTTCATTGCAGCATTATTTGCAGTAGCCATGAGAAGGAAACCTAAATATCCAACAACAGAACAGAGGATGAAGAAAAATCTAGTATATACATAAAGAAATGTAGTTCAGCCATATATAAGAAGAAAATCCTGCTGTTTGTGACAAGATAGATGGGCCTTGGAAGCAGTAAACTAGTATCAGAGAAAAACAGATACTATATGTTTCTTACTTATGTGTGAAATTTTAAAAATCTAAACTCATAGAAATATGGTAGAATGATACTTACTAGGAGTCAGGATGCAGGAGATGGGGGGATGTTGGTCAAAACATACAAATTTCCACTTACAAGATGAAAAAGCCCTTTGGATCTAATGTACAAAATGATGACAATAATTAACAATACTATATTATATAGGGGACTCCCTGGTGGCAAAGATGGTAAAGAAACTGCCTACAGTGTGGAAAGACCTGTGTTCAGCCCCTGGATTGGGAAGATCCCCTGGAGAAGAGAATGGCTACCTGTCCAGTATTCTTGGGACTTCCATGGTGGCTCAGACAGTAAAGAATCTGGAGAAGGAAATGGCTTTATATATACTTGCAAATTGAATGTCTTTTCATTCTTATTACCAAAAAAAAAAAAAGTAATTATGTAAGGGTGGAAGTTTGACTAACTTCATTCTACTAATTATTTCATAATATTGTATGTTTCATAATCACACTAAACACTAGCTTACATGTCCTATAAATCAATAATATCTCAATAGAGCTGGGGAAAATAGAATATTTTAATCACTAGCTTTGTGAGGTGTGATAACAAGTGGTTTTTATTCTTCTGTATAATTTTTTAATGCTTTTCAAATTTTATTTAATCAAAATGGTTGTTAATTATTGTGGATTATTCTTATCAGGAAAAAATTCACTTTTAAAACTTTGTTCTAACGCTAAAAGAGCAAAACTGTGTTGTATTAGTGAATAATTAATGATTCTTGGTTACTAAGATCTGATTTATGTATTTTTTAGTCACAAAGTGTGTAAGATTTATAAGAGAACTTAAGACTAATGATCTCAGAGTTTCCTTATTATAAATATTTCAAATATATCAATATCTTAATCTTACTAATGTGCAGGCTTGAAAATCGAGTCAACTGTATTTTAAAAATAGTTTTATAATTTTCTAAAATATAACTGATTAAAGCTCAATTGTATAAATATTTATAAAATTTCATTAAAGTTATACACTTAAATGAATGTATAGTCTTTTGAATAAAGCTGCTACAAACATCTGTGTGCAGGTTTTTGTGTGGACCTGCACAGACGTTTTCAACTTCTGAGTAAATACTAAGGAGTAAAATTGCCAGGTAGTTTGGAAAGAGTATGCTTGGTTTTTTAGGAAACTGCCATATGGCCTTCCAAGATTGCTGTGCCATTTTGCACTCTCACCAGCAGTGGATGATACTTCCTGTTGTATCACATCTTGTTGTTAGTGTTCTGAATTTGGCCATTCTGCTTGGTGCATAGAGATGTCTTATTGTTTTGACTCACATTCCCCTGATGACACATCAAGTGAAGCACTTTTTTTCATGTGTTTATTTGTCATCTGTGTATATTCTTTGGTGAGGTGTCTGTTGGAGTCTTTGGCCTATTTTTTGTTGTTGTTGTGTCATTTGTTTTCCTATTCTTGAGTTTTTAGAGTTTCTCTTATATTTTGGATAAAAGTCCTTATCCAATGTGTCTTTTATATTTTCTCCGAGCATATAATTTGACTTCTTATTCTTTTGTCATTGGCTTTCACAGACTGAAATTTTTTTAATTTTAATAAAGTCCTACACATCAATGATTTCTTTAGTGGACTATGTCTTTGGTGTATTTAAAAGCCATCACCATACCCAAGGTCATTTAGGTTTTCTCCTATATATCTTCTGGAAGTATTATGTTTATTTATTTTTTTAATGGAGCATAATTACTTTACAATGTTGTGTTAGTACCTGTACAACAATGTGAATCAGCTATGTTGTTGTTCAGCTGCTCAATCATGTCGACTCTTTGCAACCCCATGGACTGCAGCATGCCAGGCTTCCCTGTCCTTCACGATCTCCTGAAGTTTGCTCAAATTTGTGGCTATTGAGTCAGCAATGCTATCTGACCATCTAATCCTCTGTCACATCCTTCTCCTCCTGTCCTCAATCTTTCCCAGCATCAGGGTCTTTTCCAACGAATCAGCTATATGTATACATATATTCCCTCCCTCTTGAGCCTTCCTCCCACTCCCACATCCCACCCCTCTAGGTCATCCAGAAGTTTTATAGTGCTGTATTTTATGTGTAGGCTTATGGTCCATTTTGAATTAAGCTTTGTGAAGGGTGTAAATTTTGTGTCCAGATTCATTTTTTCATATGTATGTGTACAATTTTTCTGGTACTGTTTGTGGAGAAGATTGTCATTGCTCTGCTATGTTACTTTTGCTGCTTTGTCAAACAGAAGTTGACTATCTCTGGGCTCTCTAGTCTATTTCCATTGATCCATTTGTCTATTGTTTTGCCACTGCCATGCTGTCTAGATTACTATAGCTTTGTGTAAGTCATGGAGTTGAGTAGTGTCAGTCCTTCACCTTTGCTCACTTTGCTATTCTTGGTTTTTATCTCTCCAAATAAACTTTAAAATTTGTTTATCTATATTCACAAAGTATTTTTCTGGAATTTTTATTGGAATTGCAATGAATCTATAGATCAAGTTGTGAAGAACTGACATCCTGAGGTGTTGAATCCTATCCATGAACATGGAATATCTATTTATTTAGTCCCTTAACTCATCAGATTTCTATAATTTTCCTCATACAGATCTTGTACCTACTTTGTTAGATTTATACCTAAGTATTTTTATCTTTTAAGGGCACTAAAGTAAATTAGATGGAAATGAGGTCTTAAAGCTTGTGCTAATCCAATAAGAGGAAATTTGAATACCCAAAGAGACATCAGGTATATATGCCCACAAGACCATGTGAGAACTTAGCAAGAAGCTGACAATCTTCAAGCCAAGAAAAGAGTTCTCAGAAGAAACCAAACCTGCCAACATCATGCTCTTGAACTTCTAACCTCCAGAACTATGAAAAATAGTGTCACAGGGCTCCTCCTTGAAAGTGAAAGTCACTCAGTCATGTCCAACTCTTCACAACCCCATGGACTGTAGCCTGCCAGACTCCTCTGTCCATGAAAAGTAAATCTATTAAGTCAACAACAACAAAAAATTGCCCTTTAGTTCATCAACCAAGGAGAGACTTTTCATAGCTCTTTCTGCAGCAGCTGATTCCCCACCTAGACCTTCATGTTCCAAATCAGCCTCATTTTTGGTGAGTAACAGAACATGCCGTTCCAGCCCTCAGAATAGGAAAATCACCATTAAACTTCAAAAGGCAAATACTTGTCCTGCTCTGCTCAGCTACTGCAGCTGCCATCTTAAGTTCTTGTTGTTTTTCAGTCTTAAGAGTGGTGTCTTATCTTCCACTTTTCTCCTTCTTGGGAGTACAGTGTCCACAACCTGAGGCCCTTCTCTCTACCCAGTATTTACCCCTCAACCTCCTTCCTTCTTCTACTCCCAGGCTGAGAAGAACATGAAGGGTGAGTGTGAGGCCAGGACAGCCCTCCATTGCCTCATCATTCAGGGACAGCTGAGATATAGCACCATCTGCAGACCCAGGAGAGAAGGCTCACTGGGATCCCTGCGGCCTGCAGCTGGTGACCTCTGTGGTTTCAAGCTGTTTACACACTCTCTATGGAGGGAGGCTAGTATACTGCAGATGCTGCCTCATGTGAAACAGGCTTCAACATGGTGACCCTGCCCCTGCCCTTGTCCCCAGAATTTCCTTATGGTGGAAAGAAGGACTGAACTCTGCAGTCAGACAGTGGGTCTCAATTTCTGGTTCTCCCATTATTGGCTAGAAAATCCTGGGCAACTCGTGTATATGCTAAACAAGTGGCTTTGCCTCTCTGAGCTTCAGATTCCTTGCTTGATAAATGTTACTGATTTGTGAGGGAGAACTGACTTTTTTAGAAGTTCCCACAATGTTCACTATTATAGAGGAGATGGAAGGGGTTAGAGAACATAGGAAAGTATGTAATCTGTGTATTACTTGTCGGAACCAGCCCAAGAAGGAAACGACCTGAGGGAGCGGTACCACAGAAGAATAAGGAAAAAACAAGACTCAGAAATAAGGTGGGGATCAAGGGGCTGATGGCATTTGCAGGCAAAAGCTCAGATTCTGATCCTTGCCTTTTACTGTTAACTTCTACTTCCTTGTTAGTGCTCTAGAGATATCTATTCTTTACAATCTCAGATCAGGGATAAAGATACACAATGCACAGTACTCAATGTCAAACCGGGCCTTTCATGACTTTGTTTAGCCCTTTGACTGTTTACACCCTTTCTCAGCAACTCCTTCAAGGCTCTGGTTGTGCAAACAGTCACTAATGGTTTTCCATCAGTCACATCAGTACTTCAACATCTTGTTTTCAAGATGTTTTTCCACGATGTACTTTTTTTAAAATTTTAATTGGAAGCTAATTACTTTACAATAATGTAGTGGTTTTTGCCATACATTGACATGAATCAGCCATGGGTGTACATTTGTCCCCCATCTTAATCCTCCCTCCTCACCCCATCCCTCTAGGTCATCCCAGTATACCAGCCCTGAGCATCCTGTCTCATGCCTCAAACCTGGGCTGTCAATTTGTTTCACATATGATAATATACATGTTTCAATGCTATTCTCTCAGATCATTCCATCCTTGCCGTTTACTGCTCCCAGTCCTTCACCTGGGGGTGATGAGAAAGTCATTCTTATTTTTCAAAGAAGCCCTGTTAATTATAGTACAGGCCTGTGCATAACATATTCCCTACATATCTCCCCCCCTTTTTTAAGCTTATTTTTGGTGATTACTGGCACTCATAGAAGCTAAAGCGATAGTTGCTAATTGCTGTTGTTGTCCATCAGCTTTCTTGGTGATTCACCACCAGACTATGTAGAAATAGAAAAAAAAGACATATAACAATAAACATAAAACCAGGCAGTGACCATCCAATAGCTTTCAAGTGAGGGGTGGGATTTAATTGCGAAATCCCATCTGCTGCTGCATCCAGCAGATTAGATCCTTGCAAAAGGTGTAGTTTCTGAGAGAAAGTTTCCATAATCTCTTGTTGAAAGTTATTTATATCCGGAGATAGATTACCTTGATTTAAGAGGTGTTGTTTAACTTTGTCCAAATGAAATGAAAATCCATTATTCCTGAGAAGTGACAAAAAGAAGTAATAATCCAATCACACTTAAGACGAATCTGTTTTTGCAGACTATTTACTTGATCACCTAGTAGTATAACAACCTGTTATAAATCAGCCATTTGTGCAGCCAATTTTCCATCTGTTTGTCTCTGGGTAGACCAAAAAACATCAGAATCATTATGCCATTCTTGCACAAACTGCATAGTCTGAACACTCTGATGTAAGGCCACTCCTGCTGTAGTAGCTACAGCAGTTATTCCTAAAATGGCAGCAATTAACAGCCCAATAAATTGTTTAGTGTGTTTTAACACTTTCTTAAGGATTTCTTCTACAATATAGACTGTAGAGCTATCCTTCCATGGTCTATTTATTTTTGCAGGAAGCCATACTCCAGATCTGGTTTTTCGAATATATAGAGAATAGTCATTCTGAAATTGAAGAGAAGAATTGATACAAGTGTAAAAGGAACAATTTTGACAAGTAAGTAGCCCAGAAGAGGCATTATAAAAAGTAGGTCCTATCAAAAATACAAAAGGTAAACAAACACATGCTTTAATCCAGCGGGTTGAATTTTTATCAAAATGTAAGGAATGACTGGATACTGTCAAGTTAAATTGACCCTTTCATGCTGTTCTGGGTTGGAAGGCAGCTGATACTTTCCACAATTCTGACTGTAAGGCATATAAGGTAACTGAGGTAAGGGAGGGGAGAAACTCCCTCCATGCCAGTATATAGAGCTATTAACAATGTTATTCATGGAGTCTAAAGTATTGTTTAACAATATAGGCAAATCCAAATTGTTGTTTTTATCCAGAGGATCTCCTTTGGGAATTCCAATCAATAATTTCTCCATCAGAAGTGTTGGCCATAATATATCCAGTATTAGCTTTACATAATGTCCATTGAAGCCAATGCTCTATTCCAGATTTTATAGAAATAATACAATTAGGTAGATGGGGTAGAAACATAGCAGTATTTTCTCCTGTGATATTAAAGGAAAATGCTTCTAATAAGAAAAAATGAATTTTGTTTCCTTGAGGTTCTTTAACTATAGATAGCAAAATTTGTAATCCTCTTTTAAGACAATGAGTTTCTGCTCCCATACACATAGGGGTAAGACCTGTTCCCATGGTATAATAAACACTAAAATTTGAAAGTTGTTGGCCCTCTTCTTCTGATTTTAAAGGAAGGCTCAGGTCAAAAGGTCCAGGTAACTAAGAAGAGTCATTTATGAAAACTGGAACAGAATAATCCTCCCATGTAATTGGTCTTAATAGGGGAAGATTGGGCACATGTGCCCTATAAGTATGATTGGCACCTACTGTGGTAGTTACCACAGATTATATAGCCAAGAACAAGGTCAGTCAGTTAGTCAGTTCAGTCGCTCAGTCATGTCCAACACTTTGCAACCCCAAGCATTCCAGGCCTCCCTGTCCATTACAAACTCCTGGAGTTTACTCAAACTCATGCCCATCGAGTCAGTGATGCCATCCAGCCATCTCATCCTCTGTCGTCCCCTTCTCCCCCTGCCCCCAATCCCTGCCAGCATTCAGGGTCTTTTCCAATGAGTCAGCTCTTCTCATGAGGTGGCCAAAGTATTGGAGTTTCAGCTTCAGCATCAGTCCTTCCAATGAACACCCAGGACTGATCTCCTTTAGGATGGATAGGTTGGATCTCCTTGCAGTCCAAGGGACTCTCAAGAGTCTTCTGCAACACCACAGTTCAAAAGCATCAATTTTTCGGCACTCAGCTTTCTTCATAGTCCAACTCTCACATCCATACATGACCACTGGAAAAACCATAGCCTTGACTAGACGAACATTTGTTGGCAAAGTAATGTCTCTGTTTTTTAATATGCTAAGAACAAGGTAGCTAAGGTCAAAGACTGTCCCTGTTCTTTGACCAATTTTTCCTTTTCAATGGTCAATTTCTTCAATTGACCCCAAGTGGGTGCTTTGGCTTTGTTGGTCTTTGGAGCCAGTTCAGGGTGATTGTGATCATCACTCTTGTTATCCCCATCACTGGCAGCTCTCTGGGAATAACGATGTCAAACCATGTCCTCTTATTTCCTTTCTTTGACATGCCTTCCAGATATCCGATGGTGTTGTCCATCATTTGAAGTGACAAGAGCATAACCTCATCCTTTCCTAAGTCACCAATTGTTCATAGCATTTTTCCACCATACAGGAGTATTATCTGCAATCATTTGACCAGGAGTATAATTTTCATGAAGAATGCTGTTCTGAAAATGCAATGTTACAGCTGGCTTTATATAATCCAATCTTAAATCCAAAAAATTTAAAGTAAATAAAGCTTGGGCTCATTTCTCTTTCAGTATCATCAATATGCCATACTTTTCTCCCCCTTCTGTTTAAATTTCTTTAGAGTCCAACTCTCACACCCATACATGGCTACTGGAAAAACCATAGCCTTGACTAGATGGACCTTTGTTGGCAAAGTAATGTTTCTGCTTTTTAATATGTTGTCTAGGTTGGTCATAACTTTCCTTCCAAAGAGTAAGTGTCTTTTAATTTCACGGCTGCAGTCACCATCTGCAGTGATTTTGGAGCCCAAAAAATAAAGTCAGCCACTTTTTCCACTCTTTCCCCAACTATTTGCCATGAAGTGATAGGACAGATGCCATGATCTTAGTTTTCAGAATGTTGAGCTTTAAGCCAACTTCTTCATGCTCCCCTTTCACATTCACCAAGAGGCTCATTAGTTCTTCTTCACTTTCTGCCATAAGGGTGGTGTCATCTGCATATCTGAAGTTATTGATATTTGTCCCGGCAATCTTGATTCCAGCTTGTGCTTCTTCCAGCCCAGCATTTCTCATAATGTGGTATTCATATAAGTTAAATAAGCAGGATGACAATATACAGCCTTGATGTACTCTTTTCCTATTTGGAACCAGTCTGTTGTTCCATGTCCAGTTCTAACTGTTGCTTCCTGACCTGCATACAGATTTCTCAGAAGGCAGGTCAGGTGGTCTGGTATTCCCATCTCTTGAAGAATTTTCCACAGTTTGTTGTGATCCACACAGTCAAAGACTTTTGCATAGTCAATCAAGCAGAAATGGACATTTTTCTGGAACTCTCTTGCTTTTTCAATGATCCAGTGGGTGTTGGCAATTTGGTCTCTGGTTCCTCTGCCTTTTCTAAAACCAGCTTAAACACCTGGAAGCTCACGGTTCACATATTACTGAAGCTCACGGTTCACATATTATTTAAATATTTATATTTATGTGTGAGTTGATGAAATTTATAAGGAGTAAGAAAAGGAATTAACAAAGAGTCAGTGGAGTCATTGCCCTTTCCCAATGGTCCAGGCAAATTAGAATGAGATCTGAAATGTGTAATGCAAAAGGGAGCAGAACAAAGCCTTATTATATTTTGTAATTGAAATGATATTGTAATAATAGATGATTTAGAAGAAGCCTTTGGTAGAAACATGGTTTCAATAATTTGTGTTATCTGTATGGCATATTGAGAATCTGATATAATATTTAATGCTGTAGAAACATCCTGCAATAAGGTAGCAATAGCCTCTAATTCAGCTTGTTGGACAGAGGTTAGGGTAGATTGCCAAATCTTTGATGTGGGTCCAGTACAATTAGCTTTGAGAGTTTTATTTGCATCAGTAAAATAAACAGGGCATTAGCAAGAAGAATTGTTTTAGTAATAATAAGAATTATCCATTTGTGTTTAGCAGCAATAGTAATCAAAGGTGACTTTGGAAAATGGTTATGAACCTCACCTATGAAATTAGCAATGGCAATTTGCCAATCCATACTGGTAACAAATAATCTATGGATCTGATCCATAGATCAGAAAGGAAGAACCATTTCACATGGATCATAACCAGAAAGTTGTATACATCTGGATCTCATTTTTGAAACAAGAAAGGAAATAAGCATAATGTAAGTAATCATTATTTTCTTAAGAGTGTGGGATAAAAATCCCCATTCAAAGATACCTTGCAGTTGCCATAATATTGCTGTAGAGAAAAAAAAAAAAAAAAGATAATCTAGCTCAACCCTGTCATTTAACAGATGATTCCATTGAAGTGTGAAGAAATTAAATGACATCATTTTAATCCTAGAAATGGAAATAAAGTTAACTGTGTTTGGCAAAAAAAAAAAAAAAAGAAATTGGTACAGTCAAATCTACTTGTTTAAGTTGTCTTTGCTGAATAGCTTGATTTACAAGATCCAATTCCTGTTTAGCTTATTCTGTTAGTACCCACAGGCTATTTAAATCAGAGTCTCCTTGTAGGATTTGAAATAGATGTGTTAAGGAATGATTAGGAATTCCTAAAGATGGCCACAACCAATTTATATATCCTAATAATTTCTGAAAATCATTTAAAGTTTTCAAGGAATCAGTTTGAATTTATATTTTTTGTAGTTTAATAATAATTCTTTGCAACATATAGGTGTATGGTTCCTGCTCTTGTAACTTATCAACAGCAATATATAATTCATATGCTTATAATTTAATCTCTGTATTTAAGAAAATATGTTGAAGTTCCTCAGCAGAAGGAGAAACTAAAAGAATGTCATCCATATAATGGATAATATAAGCATGAGGGATTGTTTTCTAATAAATTCAAGTGGTTGAGAGACATATAATTGACATAATATAGGACTATTAAGCATTCCTTATAGCAATACCTTCCAGTAATATCAAGACACTGGTTTTTTATTATTAATTGAGGGTACACTAAAAGCAAAATGTATAGCATCAGATTCTTGTAGAGGAATAATATAAAAACAATCTTTAAGATCAATGATTTTTATACTAGTGAGAGACATAAACTTTATTTTAAAAGTTTTAATCCCATGTTGTAGGGGTCTGAGTGGTTCTTGAAGATGTCTATGGAGATGGAGATTCATCTAGCAAGTTCTGCACAGTGGATGAGGGTTCAGAAGAGCACTAGTGGAACAGAGCCCATTAGGCTTTGAGGGTTTATCCTCGTCTCATGTACTCACTTCTAATTCCTGATCCATCCCATTACCTTTCAGTCTGTATTGAAAATATAAATCATGTTTTTAATTAAAGTTGAGGCACTTACTCCAAAGATTTCAGAGTATTTAATAATATCACTATATACTCTAGTCAATGCAGCTTGTTCCCTGTGGAATGGTTCCTTCTTATTTGCTGTCCACTAGGAGCCTGGTGGGCTGCCATCTATGGGATCACACAGAGTCGGACATGACTGCAGCAACTTAGCAGTGGCAGCAGCAGCAAGCTGTCACTAGAGGCTGAGCTTCTAGAAATCTCTAGGGGAAGGAGCTCAGTTTAGTATCTTCCCTGCCCAATTAAGAGAAAAACTCCTCCTCATGCATCTGGAAGATTACAATATTTTTAAGTATTTAGAATCCTCTTTTTAAATTGTAATCTGGGTGTGTGGGGGATGGCCTTGGTAATAATTCACACTGCTGTATGGATTAGGTCTGGTATTTACATGTGTACTTGTATGTGTATTTGTGTGTGTGTGTTGTTTATAGAAGCTGTGGATTAAACTTGAAATATTTCCTTGCTTTCCTCTGTTCTTTGGGAATCTAATATAGGTAGAGATTGCTAGCTAAGCTAGAGAGATGGAGGGAAGAGACAGAAGCAACACAGTTTTATCTTATTTGCATTTTAAAATTGAGTAAAATAGAAGGCCACGTTGTTTTTATTGGTAATGTGGTGCAGTAATGTGGTGCTTCCCTGGTGGCTCAGATGGGAAAGCATCTGCCTGCAATGCAGGGGACCCGGGTTCAACCCCTGGGTCGGGAAGATCCCCTGGAGAGGGATATGGCAACCCACTCCAGTACTCTTGCCTGGAAAATTCCATGGATGGAGGAGCCTTGTAGGCTACAGTCCGTGGGGTCACAAAGAATCGGACATGACTGAGCGACTTCACTTAATGTGGTGCTGGAGAACTAAAGGAGAATTTGTTGTATAGTAGAAGATAATTTTTCAATATTTTTTCTTAGACCCAGGTAAACCAGCTGATACTGCTTTAATTTTCACCATAAAACAGAGAGTACATATGTTGCCTAATGAAACATGCAATAAATGTGCTTCTCCATTTATTTCCCACAGGAGAAGAATCTATTCACTTTTTCACTAAGTTAAATAAAATACCAAAAAGGAAACTGGAATGCTAATATACTCTCTAATGAAAAGTTGTGTAGGACATAAGGGGAGCATCCACTGATCAGGAGTCAGAGAGAGAGGTGAGGATGGGGGAGCCTCTTCCAGACCACTATTTCCTCTTCTCCTGCAGCCACCTCTATCAGTGCTTCCTCTGCAGTGGAACAGGCCGGCAGCTTGTGATGAGGCCCTGCTCAGAAGGCCCCCACTTCTGCTGGGCCTCCTGGCTCCGAGGATTCACCAGCCTCCTCCTCAGTGAGTAACACGGGCACCAGGGAGGGAGGGAAATTGTGGAGAAAGCTTGAGACAGGGCCTCCTCCTTTCCTTGTCTGATGTCTTTAGTGAACAAACCATAGAAAGAACTCCGTTCTAATTTAGCAAATGCTGTGCATTTGGTTTAGAGTCCTAGTGTGAATGGAAAAACAAAATGGACTGTTGGCTGTGGTGGGCCTGGGACCCTTAGTTGAACATGTTTGGCTGCACTAAGGGAAATATTTCCAGGGAGTTGATGCTGCTTCTGCCGCAGTTAACAGGGAGGACAGGGAGCTGCTGGCGGTGGGGAAGCTCAGCTCCTCACAGATCATCACAAAGGAGAAGGTATCTTAAATCTTCAATTTATCTCAAAAAGGCTTATGAATTTTGCATTTCACTTCAGTGTCAGCTTTCTTCTGTAATACTTTAAAAATGTTACCTTCACATAAGAACAAAAACCTCTAAGAGGATGCCCTCTATAGATTCAAAGTGCCCTTTTAAGTCAAAACCCTGACAATAAAGGACATATCCATCATTCAGAAATGATTGAGCAGTATGGGCAATATCTGTACAATGGAATATTATAAAACCTTTAAAAATGCATGTATATCGGTTGGCTAGGAGGAATTTTCAGTTTCCATGAGGTCAGATGCATGGCTTTGCCTCAGCCATGTGAGAGGTTGTATATAATGCAAGCCTAATTTTTTAATGGTAACAGCAGCCTTTGATATTTAAAAATACCTTTATTCCCACATGATTATAAGACTGTGAAGAAACCATAGGAAAAAGCCATAATAGATCACTAAGGAAAAATATTGTTGTGAGGACTAGTAAAGAATATGTAGATACAATAAGTAGTTGAGGGAAAAAAGGAAAGTAAAAGAAACAAAACATCTCTTAAAAGAAGAATGTGTATGTATCAACAAATGTAAGCAACATTGCTTCTTTAAATGTATAAAAATAAAATGCAAAGTAGCAATTTAAAAATAAAATATAGTGAATTATAAATTCTGGCTAAAGCTTTGAATCTTTTATTATTATTCATTTTTGTGTTAATATCCTAGCACTTTGTGAACTTCCAGTAAATGAAATTTAATAAATTTGAGAGCATTTGTAGGGAAGGACAAGAAGAATGAAAAAATGAGCATTGTAGAAAGGACTATATTCCATTTGACTAGGTTACTTCTGTCTACAGGAAAATGTAAATGTTCTAAACTTCTCCAGTTATTTAGCTGGAAAAATAGGTTTGATATTATACTTTCCTCAATAGGCCCTAAGGCTAGACATTCAGAATTTAACAATAAAATAGAGAAAGTCAGAAAGTGAGACAAAGGGGACACAGGGTGACAGAAAGAGGCGGAAATAACTTATTAAAAATTTTCATTTGATACTACAGCAATGTCCATTCAGAGAAGGAAACTGACTTTCTCAAGGACACAAAGAATCTGGGAAGGAGTGGCATTTGTTGCCCCCTTAACCCCAGACCCTTAGGCACCAAGCGAAATGAATTCTTTCCAGAAGAATTTTGGTAAATTGGAAGAGGCTTCAAGAGAAGGAACTTCATCCCTAAATTCCTTTACATTTCAGGATAGGTTGGGGGTTGAAGGAGTGACTGTGAGATAGTGCTAAAATATTTGTCCTTATCATTAGACTATCCTTAGACTCTTTAAACCTTTCCTGGACATGAGTTTGGAAGAAGTGGGAAAGGAAGCCACCGATTCACACTACAGTTTCTCAGAGACACAGAAGCTGCTGGTGAGGACAGTTCTTGTCCTGTTTGGAACCCTCACCACAGCAGTAATAGCATTTACTCAACATGTCCCTGTGTCTGCTGGCAGGACATGGAGAAGAAAGGGCCCCTGCCATCATGGGCTCTTGACACAGGCCTGGAGACAGAGTAGACAGCACAGAAATGCAGCTAAGAAGGAATCACTGTAGGTTTCCTAGTGTGATGATGGAGGAAGAGTCAGAAACACGAACAAAGGTTTACGTTAACTGCTAAGTTCTTAACTTTATATTTCTTAAATGAATCTTCACTCTGTCTCGCTTTCAAATGTCCTTCATGGCTTTAATTTTCTTCTTCAAAATCAGATCTTTTATAGATCACAGAGCTCTTGCTTCTTCTGTCACCTTCTATGTCTGCTTTCATCTTCCTCACAACTGGGCTCACCGCCAGCTTCTGGGTGGGCTTTCCTGATGGCTGAAAGGTAAAGAATCTGCCCGCAATGTGGGAGACCCGGATTCAATCCCTGAGTCAGGAAGATCCCCTGGAGAAGGGAATGGTTTGCCCACTCCAGTATTCTTGCCTGGAGAACTCCATGAACAGAGGAGGGTGGTGGGCTAGTTCATGGGATCAAAAGAATTGGACACAACCGAATGACTAACACTTTTATTTTCAGCTTCTGGATGATCCTCCCTGCAGTCTGAGGGCTGAGCCTCCTCTCTCCTTGGTTTCCTCCTTTCCAACAAGCAGGGTGTCTGGACAGGCTGCTGTTTAACCCTCAGCTGGCCAGATGTCCCTGCCCTGCTAAACACCTCTAAGTACTTGCTTCCCCTTTCCCATGAGAGGAAGGTTGGAGGATGAGCCTCCCAAAGCTGCTCAGATCCAGGTGATGAAACAGTGGTCCTGGGAGCGGAGACCCTGGGGAGGGCAGGGACAGGGTGGGGAGCTGGTGGGATCTCCTGCAGGGAAGAAGCACTGGGCTGGGAGTGGGGAGCCCTGGTGCCAGGAGTGGCTCTGCCCTGTGTGACCCAGGACAGGTTCACCACTGGGAAGCCTCCTCCTCTGTGACAGGAGGGGCCTTGAAATATCCCCCTGACTTCTCCAAGCTCTGATGTTCTGAGATTCATTCCTCCACAAAGACAGGCCTCTCCTGGAGGGAATTCATGGCCTCTGCTTTGTCTGTTCATCCCATGCTGTCCTATTCCTGTGTGCTGACAGAGACGGACAGATGATGAGCTTGTTTAGGGTACCTTCAAGAGAAGACCTTTGGCCATTCTGTGGTCACATCTAAGCCCATCAGGAAGGAAAAGGTGCTCCTTTTCAAGCCCCCTTTGGGAATTTAGCCTGGTCTGGTGTTTTCTCTGCCTCTGCTCCCTGGAGAGTTCTCGGGACCCAGTGTCCCCACACCTCCAGGTGAAGGACTTAAACTCATCCCTCACAGTCTGTGGAAACTTGGTCTGCAAGCCACCCTCAGCTGTGCTTTAGAAATCACTGATAGCCTCAGCCAAAGGTTTGTATTTCCTGACTGTTTAGCAAAAATACCACTTCCTTCTCCCAGTTCCCCACACAGTGTTACCGTTCCCACAGAGTCACCCACACTTATGTCTTCTATTGGGGAGTAACTCAAACACTGTTTTGTTCATAATACCCAGCGAAAATCCCTTAGGAAGGTGCCACATTGAAGACTGAAATACAGTCCTTCAGGAGGTCCAAATGCACAGTTCCCACTATCAGAATAAAGCCTGTACTCTGCGCCCCAGATTAAATAGAGCACTTATGGCTGGTGTTCTTTGTTTTCCAAAAAATTCTATGTTTAATGACCCAATCATAAAATGGGCCAAAGAACTAAACAGACACTTCTCCAAGGAAGACATACAGATGGTTAACAAACACATGAAAAGATGCTCAACATCACTCATTATCAGAGAAATGCAAATCAAAACCACAATGAGGTACCATTACACGCCAGTCAGAATGGCTGCTATCCAAAAGTCTACAAGCAATAAATGCTGGAGAGGGTGTGGAGAAAAGGGAACCCTCTTACACTGTTGGTGGGAATGCAGACTGGTGCAGCCACTATGGAAAACAGTGTGGAGATTTCTTAAAAAGCTGGAAATAGAACTTCCATATGACCCAGCAATCCCACTTCTGGGCATACACACCAAGGAAACCAGATCTGAAAGAGACACGTGCACCCCAATATTCATCGCAGCACTGTTTATCATAGCCAGGACATGGAAGCAACCTAGATGCCCATCAGCAGACGAATGGACAAGGAAGCTGTGGTACATATACACCATGGAATATTACTCAGCCATTAAAAAGAATTCATTTGAATCAGTTCTAATGAGATGGATGAAACTGGAGCCCATTATACAGAGTGAAGTAAGCCAGAAAGATAAAGACCATTACAATATACTAACACATATATATGGAATTTAGAAAGATGTTAAAGACTCTATATGCAGAACAGGAAAAGAGACACAGATTTATAGAACAGTCATTTAGACTCTGTGGGAGAAGGCGAGGGTGGGATGTTTCAAGAGAACAGCATCGAAACATGTATACTATCAAGGGTGAAACAGATCACCAGCCCAGGTTGGATGCATGAGACAAG
>SNSB01089896.1:11687-23038 GCA_012922965.1 Capreolus pygargus | reverse complement strand
CAAAGTCACAGCTAACACATAGACCCATCTCAAAACTCATTACTGGATGCTCCATTGCACTCCAGAGAGAAGAAATCCAGTTCTATGCACCAGAACACTGACGCAAGCTTCCCTAACCAGGAAACCTTGACAAGCCAATTATCCAACCCCACCGACTGGGTGAAACCTCCACAATAAAAAGGAACCACAGACCACCAGAATACAGAAAGCCCACTCCAGACACAGCAATCTAAAGATGAAAGGCAGAGAAATACCCAACAGGTAAAGAAACATGAAAAATGCCCAGCAATCCAAACAAAAGAGGAGGAGATAGGGAGTGTATCCTGAAAAAGAATTCAGAATAATGACAATAAAAATGACCCAAAATCTTGAAAACAAAATGGAATTACAGATAAATAGCCTGGAGAAAAAGATTGAGAAGATGCAAGAAATGTTTAATAAGGGCCTAGAAGAAATTTTTAAAAGTCAATTAAAAATGAATAATGCAATGAATGAGATCAAAAAGACTCTGGAGGGAACCAAGAGTAGAATAACGGAGACACAAGATAGGATAAGTGAGGTAGAAGATAAAATGGTGGAAATAAATGAAGCAGAGAGGAAAAAAGGAAAAAGAATCAAAAGAAGTGAGGACAAACTCAGGGATCTCTGGGACACCATGAAATGCCCCAACATTCGAATCATAGGAGTCCCAGAAGAAGAAGACAAAAAGAAAGGTCATGAGAAGATACTCGAGGAGATAATAGCTGAAAACTTCCCTAAAATGGGGAAGGAAATAGCCACCCAAGTCCAAGAAACCCAGAGAGTCCCAAACAGGATAAACCCAAGACAAAACACCCCAAGACACATATTAATCAAATTAACAAAGATCAAACACAAAGAACAAATATTAAAAGCAGCAAAGGAGAAGCAACGAATAACACACAAAGGGATTCCCACAAGGATAGCAGCTGATCTATCAAAACCCTTCAGGCCAGAAGAGAATGGCAGGACATACTTAGAGTAGTGAAAGAGAATAACCTACAACCTAGATTACTGTACCCAGCAAGGATCTCATTCAGATATGAAGGAGAACTCAAAAGCTTTACAGACAAGCAAAAGCTGAGAGAATTCAGCACCACCAAATCAGCTCTTCAACAAATGCTAAAGGATCTTCTCTAGACAGGAAACACAGAAAAGTTGTATAAACGTGAACCCAAAACAACAAAGTAAGTGGAAAGGGACCACACCTATGAATAATTACCTTAAATGTAAATGGGTTGAATGCCCCAACCAAAAGACAAAGACTGGCTGAATGGATACAAAAACAAGACCCCTACATATGCTGTCTACAGGAGACCCACCTCAAAACAAGGGACACATACAGACTAAAAGTGAAGGGCTGGAAAAAATATTTCACGCAAACGGAGACAAAAAGAAAGCAGGAGTCGCAATACTCACAGCAGATGAAATAGACTTTCAAATAAAGGCTGTGAAAAGAAACAAAGAAGGACACTACATAATGATCAAAGGATCAATCCAAGAAGAAAATATAACAATTATAAATATATATGCACCCAACATAGGAACAATGCAATATGTAAGGCCAATGTTAACAAGTATGAAACAGGAAATTAATAGTAACACAATAATAGTGGGAGACTTTAATACCCCACTCACAACTATGGATAGATCAACTAAACAGAAAATTAACAAGGAAACACAAACTTTAAATGACACAATGGACCAGCTAGACCTAATTGATATCTATAGGACATTTCACCAAAAACAATCAACTTCACCTTTTTCTCAAGTGCATACAGAACCTTCTCCAGAATAGATCACATCCTGGGCCATAAATCTAGTCTTGGTAAATTCAAAAAAATTGAAATCATTCAAGTCATCTTTTCTGACCACAGTGCATTAAGATTAGATCTCAATTAGAGGGAAAAAAATTATTAAAAATTCAAACATATGGAGGCTAAACAACACACTTCTGAATAACCAACAAATCATAGAAGAAATCAAAAAAGAAATAAAAATATGCATAGAAATGAATGAAAATGAAAACAAAACAACCCAAAACCTATGGGACACTGTAAAATCAGTGCTAAGGGGAAGGTTCATAGCATTACAGGCTTACCTCAAGAAACAAGGAAAAAGTCAAATAAATAACTTAACTCTACACCTAAAGCAACTAGAGAAGGAAGAAATGAAGAACCCCAGGGTTAGTAGAAGGAACAAAATCTTTAAAAGTCGGGCAGAAATAAATGCAAAAGAAACTAAAGAGACCATAGCAAAAATCAACAAAGCTAAAAGCTGGTTTTTTGAAAACATAAACAAAATTGACAAACCATTAGCAAGACTCATTAAGAAACAAAGGGAGAAGAAACAAATTAACAAAATTAGAAATGAAAATGGAGAGATCACAACAGACAACAATGAAATAGAAAGGATCATAAGAGACTACTACCAGCAGCTCTATGCCAATATATGGACAACTTGGAAGAAATGGACAAATTTTTAGAAAAGTATAACTTTCCAAAACTGAACCAGGAAGAAATAGAAGATCTTAACAGACCCATCACAAGCAAGGAAATCGAAACTGTAATCAGAAATCTTCCAGCAAATAAAAGCCCAGAACCAGATGGCTTCACAGCAAAATTCTACCAAAAATTTACAGAACAGCTAGCACCTATCTTACTCAAACTCTTCCAGAAAATTGCAGAAGAAGGTAAACTTCCAAACTCCTTCTATGAGGCCACCATCACCCTAATTCCAAAACCAGACAAAGATATCACAAAAAAAGAAAACTACAGGTCAATATCACTGATGAACATAGATACAGAAATCCTTAGCAAAGTTCTAGCAAACAGAATCCAAAAACATATTTAAAAACTCATACACCATGACCAAGTGGGCTTTATCCCAAGAATGCAAGGATTCTTTAATATCTGCAAGTCAATCGATGTAATGCACCACGTTAACAAATTGAAAGATAAAAACCATATGATTATATCAATAGATGCAAAAAAAACGCGTTTTTGACAAAATTCAACATCCATTTATGATTAAAACTCTCCAGAAAGCAGGCATAGAAGGAACATAACTCAACAAAATAAAAGCTATATATGACAAATCCACAGCAAGCATTATCCTCAATGGTGAAAAATTGAAAGCATTTGCCCTGAAATCAGGAACAAGACAAGGGTGCCCACTCTCACCACTCCTATTCAACATAGTTTTGGAAGTGTTGGCCACAGCAATCAGAGCAGAAAAAGAAGTAAGAGGAATCCAGATAGGAAAAGAATAAGTGAAACTCTTGCTGTTTGCAGATGACATGATCCTCTACATAGAAAACCCTAAAGACTCTACCAGAAAATTACTAGAACTAATCAATGAATATAGTAAAGTTGCAGGATATAAAATTAACACAAAGCCCCTTGCATTCCTATACACTAACAATGAGAAAACAGAAAGAGAAATTAAGGAAACAATACCATTCACCATTGCAACAAAAAGAATAAAATACTTAGGAGTATATCTACCTAAAGAAACAAAAGACCTATACATAGAAAACTATAAAAAACTAATGAAAGAAATCAAAGAGGACACAAACAGATGGAGAAATATACCGTGTTCATGGATTGGAAGAATCAATATTGTCAAAATGGCTATATTACCCAAAGCAATCTATAGATTCAATGCAACCCCTATCAAGCTATCAATGGTATTTTTCACACAACTAGAACAAAGAATTTCACAATTTGTATGGAAATACAAAAAACCTCGAATAGCCAAAGTAATCTTGAGAAAGAAGAATGGAACTGGAGGAATCAACCTGCCTGACTTCAGACTCTACTACAAAGCCACAGTCATCAAGACAGTATGGTACTGACACAAAGACAGAAATATAGATCAATGGAAAAGAATAGAAAGCCCAGAGATAAATCCACAAACCTATGGTCACCTTATCTTCGACAAAGGAGGCAAGGATATACAATGGAAAAAAAGACAACCTCTTTAACAAGTGGTGCTGGGAAAACTGGTCAACCACTTGTAAAAAAATGAATCTAGAACACTTTCTAACACCATACACAAAAATAACCTCAAAATGGATTAAAGATCTAAATGTAAGACCAGAAACTATAAAACTCCTAGAGGAGAACATAGGCAAAACACTCTCCAACATAAATCACAGCAGGATCCTCTATGACCCACCTCCCGGAATATTGGAAATAAAAGCAAAAATAAACAAATGGGATCTAACGAAACTTAAAAACTTTTGCACAACAAAGGGAACTATAAGCAAGGTGAAAAGACAGCCCTCAGATTGGGAGAAAATAAAGGCAAATGAAGCAACAGATAAAGGATTAATCTCAAAAATATGCAAGCAACTCCTGAAGCTCAATTCCATAAAAATAAATGACAGAATCAAAAAAGTGGGGGAAAGAACTAAATAGACATTTCTCCAAGGAAGACATACAGATGGCTAACAAACACATGAAAAGATGCTCAACATCACTCATTATCAGAGAAATGCAAACCAAAACCACAATGAGGTACCATTACACGCCAGTCAGGATGGCTGCTATCCAAGTCTACAAGCAATAAATGCTGGAGGGGGTGTGGAGAAAGGGAACCCTCTTACACTGTTGGCGGGAATGTAAACTAGTATAGCCACTATGGAGAAGAGTGTGGAGATTTCTTAAAAAAAAAAAAACTGGAAATAGAACTGCCATAGGACCCAGCAATCCCACTTCTGGGCATACACGTTGAGGAAACCAGATCTGAAAGAGACACGTGCACCCTAATGTTCATCGCAGCACTGTTTATAATAGCCAGGACATAGAAGCAACCTAGATGCCCATCAGCAGACAAATGTATAAGGGAGCTATATATACACCATGGAATACTACTCAGCCATTAAAAAGAATTCATTTGAATCAGTTCTAATGAGATGGATGAACTGGAGCCCATTATACAGAGTGAAGTAAGCCATAAAGATAAAGACCATTACAGTATACTAACACATATATATGGAATTTAGAAAGATGGTAATGATAACCCTATATGCAAAACAGAAAAAGAGACACAGATGTACAGAACAGACTTTTAGACTCTGGGAGAAGGCGAGGGTGGGATGTTTTGAGAGAGCAGCATCGAAACATGTATATTATCTAGGGGAAAACAGATCACCAGCCCAGGTTGGATGCATGAGACAAGTGCTTGGGCCTGGTGCACTGGGAAGACCCAGAGTGTTTGGGTAGAGAGGGAGGTGGAAGGGGGGATCGGGACAGGGAATACATGTAATCCATGACTGGTTCATGTCAATGTATGACAAAAACCACTACAATATTGTAAAGTAATTAGCCTCCAACTAATTTTTTTTTAAAAAGAGTTTCCCTACCACAGAGGGGCTGCACTGCACTCACTGGCAATTTCAGAGTCCACAGCCAGGGCCAAGATCTGTATATTTATTACCTGATGCATAGGTGGACATGATTTTTCCTGGGTCCTCTGCCTGTGTTGGTGACAGTCCCACATTCAAAAGAGGTTCTGAAAGACTTCTCAGAGGTAGAGAGCTGATTCGATTTCTGTGGTCAGGACCACAGTTAATAAGTCAGCTTCTTTGTTGGAACTTTTATGCTTCATTTTTTTCATTTGGAGATTTGACTTAACATTATGAAATGCATACCCAATCCAAACCCTACATCAGTACCTCTGCCCACCTCCTGAAACTGAAAATGAACTTAGAGCACTTCCGTTCTTCTCTCTATAGTCCTTAACGTTATTTTTAACCAATGTTTGTGTTCTGTAATTTCACTACAGCCCTTGTAAATTCTTCACTCCCAAGCTCATTCTATGGGGCTTCTGTCACCCTGATACCAAAACCAGACAAAGATATCACAAAAAAAAAAGAGAAAGGTCAACATCACTGATGAATACAGATGTAAGAATCTTCAATATAATACTAACAAACTGAATCCAAAGACACAATAAAAGGATCATACACCATAATCAAGAAGGACCGAGCCAGGGATACAAGAGTTCTTCAATTTATGCAAATCAATCAATGTGATAGGCCATATTACCAAATTAAAGGATAAAAACCATAAAATCATCTCAACTGACGCAGAAGAAGATTTGACAAAGTTCAACACCCATGTATGATGAAAGCTCTCCGGAAAGTGGGCATAGAGGAAAACTACCTCAACATAATAAAGGCTATATATAACACATACATTGACTGGGAAGAACTGAGTCATTGGAAAAGACCCTGGTGCTGGGAAAGATTGAAGGCAGGAGGAAAAGGAGAGGATGACAGAGGATGAGATGATTGGATGGCATCACTGACTCAATGGACATGAGTTAGCTGAGCAAGCTCCAGGAGTTAGTGATGGGCAGGGAAGCCTGGCGTGCTGCAGTCCATGGGGTTGCAAGGAGTCGGACACAGCTGAGTGATGCATCTGAACTGAACACAACATTATAAATCAACTACATTCTAATACAAAATATTTTTAAAATAATAAATCTTAGTTATTTTTATACAATGTACTCCCTTTCCAGTTCTACTCCCTGTTTCAGTTCTACACTTTTTCCACTCACCATTCTTTTATGTTTTCAAACTTCCCTACTAGGTCATTTTTTAATGAAGTTATGTTTTGTGATTAACAATTGGTGGTAACATTCTCAGTTAATTTGACTGGAAATATCTTTGTTTTAACTTTTCTTGAATGACAGGGGCAGACCTTGTTCTGAGTAATATATCTGGTGTAATCCACACCCTGCGTCCACTACTTGTAGAAGAAACACCACTGGACCACTGGTGGAGACTGGCATACCTCCTATCCCAGTGAATGGGGGGCCACATGCTCCTGCAGTGGTCCTTAGTGTAATACTCAGTCAAGAAGTTCACTCCAAACAGGCACAAGTTCCCAAGGTTATGACTTGGATTGGTTTTGTCTTGGGCTCCAAGAATCATGAACTTCAGTTGACTCACACAGACCCTTCCCTGGAGAGCAGTCTGCAGATATGTGCAATCTTATTATAATTCCATTTGATTCTGTCTATGTGATATCAATACTATCAATACAAAGTTAGATTTACCAGTCTCTCTTACCCATTGGTGGTGGTTTAGCGGCTAAGTCGTGTTCTACTCTTGCAACCCCATGGAATGGGGACCTACCAGGCTCCTGCATCCATGAGATTCTCCAGGGAAGAATACTGGAATGGGTTGCCATTTCCTCCTCCAGGGGATCTTCCCAGCCCAGGGATCGAACCCAGGTCTCCTGTATTGCACCCAGATTCTTTACCTACTGAGCTACAAAGGAAGCCCCCTTTACTTATTATTTTGCTCTAATTTTTCCTTCCTAATCCCTTCCTCTTTGTTCTTTCTTCAAATATTTTTCATTTTGTATTATAGGTTTCATTCCTTTCTGTATCTTTTGAAAGGTATAAACATAGTTCTCTGAAGTTCTCAGTTGCAGCTTTCTCAGTTAACTGTGGTTTTCAGACTGTGGTTTCCTGTTGGTGGCCTCTGCTGACTCTGTCTCAGAGGGATATGCATTTCCTAACAAACTAGTAATGTTCTACAGTTATCATACACACGGTAGCAATTGTTCCCTATAAGAGTCCAAACACGTGACTTGATATGGAAGTTGCCTTACTGGTCTATTTACTCTTTGCTCCTGCCAAAGCCCTGTAAGCTCTATTTTATGGTATTGTTTTTGAGTGTTAGAGCATAGTGGGAAATCACACTCACTATTACATACATGTGCAGGCTTGGGTGCCAGTTTCTCACAAATTTCTCCCATATAGTGCAAATGGCAGCCCTCAAGCCAGTTTCCTATGAGGCAGATATTTTCTCACCCTGTATTTACTCCAGCTCCTTATCTGGCCTTGTGCAATACTCCTAAAGGTCAAAGTCACACTTAAGAACATATAACACTGGCCTCTAAGGGATAGATAATTTCTGACAACTCCGTGGGATATGAGAAGTTTAAACCTCATGCACCCCTTTAAAACTTAATTCTCTCTGATTTCTGTAACTGGAGTTTCCCGAACTTCACTTACACAAATAAAACACTTAGTTTTATAAACCATTGTTGTTACCTAACTAAAACACTTTATTTTATTATATAATTATCAAGCATTTTTGTATAGTCAGAGTTTGAGGAGGTGCTCCCGAGTCAGTTCATGTGTCTTCTTCTCTGGAGAATTCTTAAGTATTTTTCCACTCTTGGAATCCTTCCTACCCACACCCTCCAACACTTGGGGCTGAAGCAGCCATGCTTAAGGAGGAAGCTAGAACTCCACCAAAGGTGCAACTCCACGTTCATCTTTTAACTTCAAACTTTGAAAGACTATATTTTATTGATTAAAAGAATATTTGTTTTCCAAAACCAATGATTGTAGATTCAGAGAAAAAAAAAATGTTTTTCAAAAAGTACTGTTAACAAACTGAAAAGATGCCAGGATAGCTCTAGGACTGAGATGTGTAATAACCGAGGTGATAAAAACTCCAAACAGGTTAAGAAGGAGCACTGCAAAAGAAGGAGCTGTGGTGTCTCTCACAATTAATCTGGGATGTTAATTCCATCTCCCAGGAAGTCCTCTGTTTATTTATGACAAATGAGGAAGATGCCAGGCAAATTGTGGGGCTGAGATGTGGAACAAGACAGATGATAGAAACTCCAAACAGGTTAAGAAGGAGCACTGCAGCAGAGGCTTCCCAGATTCTGCTAGTGGTAAAGAACCTACCTGCCAGTGTGAGAGGCATAAGAGATGTGGGTTCAACCTCTGGCTCAGGAATATCCCTGGAAGAGGGCATGGCAACCCCCTCCAGTATTCTTGCCTGGAGAATCCCATAGACAGAGGAGCCTGGTGGACTACAGTCCATAGGGTTGCAAAGAGTAGGACACAACTGAAGCAACTCAGCAAGCACACACACTTATTGCAGCAGAGGAGCCGAGTTGCCTCTCATAGTTCATCTGGGATGGTAGTGCCATCTCCAAGGAAGTCCTCGTGGATAGGAATCAAAGCATGGTGCATCTAGGCAGAAGAAATAAACCTCAAAGGGGCTCCAAGTTCCCATCACCATTTACATGACGATAGGGAGATTCAGAAGTTCTCATGGATCCGTACAGGAGGAAGAAAGTGCTGGGAGGATCATGTGGCAGAACATGCCTGTGAGGAGAAAAGGAAGCCTCAGAGGACACAGATCTCACTCCAGGAGGCAGTGTGGGCTGTCTCAGAGGCATCTCTCCCTTTGGCTTTCTCAGGTGTGAGTCAGCCACCTCTCCAGTGCATCCTCAAAGGACAAGAGACACATCAAGCTCTCCGAGTAATCTCACTAAAGCTCAGTCTCATCAGCTCATAGCTTGTGGGAACCCACAGATGGGAGCAAGAGAATCACAAAATAGCTTTCTCCACATAAATTATCTTTGTCCTTGTGTCCAATCCTGCTTTTTTATGCCTTCAGTATGTCTGAGAACTTAAGCGTTGCAAACCACTTTTTAGACACTAGCTTGCATATTCTGCCTGTGAAGCTATTTTCCCAAGAGATTTTACTTTACTTCCCAGAGGCTATGGGTCTTGTTAAGGTGACATGTATGGAGGTCAACTGGTGAATTCACCTGTTTGCGTGGTATAGGCAAGGGATATGCATGGTGGGGGAAACCAAGACACTTTAGCTGCCTTCCCTTCTCCAAAACTGATATTCTGAATGCCTTTCTCATTATGTAACTTTAGTTAAAGTGCTTTCACTCTCCAAACTTCCATTGCTTCACCTGTGAAATGCCCTGCCTTCTTAGCAGGGTTTTCTGAAACTAAATAAGATAATAGAAGAGCAATATGCTCTACAATGCAAAAATAAGTGAGACATTGCTAATCCAAAGAGGAAATTTAGTTGCTGTAGACATTTATAGAATTGCTGAGAAAATGGAACCAGAAAACTCTGTAAAAAAGACAATATAGAATAGAGTAGTAGTACCCATCTTGTTTTCCTACTCCTTGAAAGAGAAAAGATATTAAGAAGAAATGTAGACTTATTCCCTATTACCAACAGGCTTAAAGGCTCAGAATACAACAGCAACAAAATTAAACTTTTTTAAAACTCAGCATAAATGAAGCCTTGTTTGACGTTCTCAAACTGTTTTATGATTGTTTCTGCTTTTAATGGTAGCAAATAACTTTCATCATTTATTCAAAAAAAAAAAAATTCTTGAAGTACCCACACTGTTCTGTTTTAGGTACTGTATGAGACGGTTAGAATAAATTATCTAAATCCTCAAAATCACCCTGTGAAATAGTTGTTAAAGTCACTTTTTTCTAGTTTTTTAAAAAATATATACATATGTTTTCATATATATGTGTGTATATATATATATATATATATGTCTTCTTATAGTTTCTTATGTGGACCTTGAATATTTTTATTGCAAACTCTGTTTTTGAGTACTTTTAGGTTTTTAAGGTCACAGAAAAACTCAACAGGAGGTAGGAAGAATTCCCTCATATCTCTTGCCTCCACATTTCCATAGCCTATCCCAGTACCAAAATCCCTAATCTGAGTCACATATTTGTTATAGTTGACAAACCTACATTCATTATCACCTAAAGTTCATAGCTGACACAGCTATTCATCCTTGGTGTTATCTATTCTGTGGGTTAGGACTAACATAGTATGACATGTGCTTACCATCAATGTTGTTGCTGCTGTTGTTCAGTTGCTAAGGCAGGTCCAGCTCTTGGCAACTCCATGGACTACGGCCAGGCTTCCCTGTCCTTCACTATCT
Source organism: Capreolus pygargus (assembly GCA_012922965.1). Classification (NCBI taxonomy): domain Eukaryota; kingdom Metazoa; phylum Chordata; class Mammalia; order Artiodactyla; family Cervidae; genus Capreolus; species Capreolus pygargus. The sequence continues at coordinate 12,263 of SNSB01089896.1, read as the reverse complement.
CCTGGACCCATGTCCACTGAGTCAGTAATGCTATCTAACCATCTCATCCTCTACCACCCCCTTTTCCTCCTGCCCTCTATCTTTACCAGCATCAGGGGGTTTTCTGATGAGTTGGCTCTTTACATCAGGTAGCCAAAGCACCGGAGCTTCAGCATCAGTCCTTCCAACACACAGTATCATATTTTCACTATATGAACTCCAAGAAAAGGTGCCCTGCCCATTCATCCACTAGTATTCATTTGTTACCCGCTACCACAGAACCCAAATCCATTCCACAGATTCTATTTTCACAGTCCATCACAATAGGCTGATACAAACAGGGCCACAGAACACCTAAACCTCACCTGGAAAACCAAAATTCACCCGAAGGAGCTGGAGAAGAGAAAGACCTGGGACCAGACCCAACTTTTGGGTCCTGACTATGAGCCAACCTCAGGGACAGTCCAACACCAGCCCCAGCTGCATGGTGAGAACCCAAGGGACAAGAAAACCACCCCCAATGAATCCTAGAAATCTGTTAGGATCAAGGAGGGTCCAGGCAGGTGATGCCAGCCACTTCAGAGCACACTTCTTTTC